>MU668800.1:58715-106855 GCA_026770625.1 Nicotiana glauca
CATCATGTGCATTTGACTTTGGAAACTCAATACAGGGGTTGGGTCTGTCTAGGACAGGTGTACCTGAAATGAAAAAGACCATCCTGATGTATCTTACTTGATACATGTGCATTTATTTGCTTCAAACTTACATGCTGACCTGCTTTCGAATATTGGAAAAAATTGAAAAAACAAGAAGAAGAAATGGCAGTTAAGGGACTTAATCACTTGTTTTGAAAGTAACAATGTCCAAATAGTACTGAAACTCTGCCGGATCTTTGAAAATAAAAAAAAAATGTTTTTATAGTTTATTTTATTTATCGATTAAAAAAAGGAGAAGTTTTAATTTTAATATAGTTTGTTTTATTTGCCAATGAAAAAGAAAAAAAATGTTTGTTTTATTTGTAAATAAAAAGAAAAATTAGAGAGTTTTATTTTTAATAGTTTGTTGAAAAAGAGAATACAAAAATAGTATTGTTTTCCGAAATAGTGTATTTGTCATTGAAAAAGAGTCTTGTTTTTCAATAGTTTATTTGCCAATGAAGAGGAAAAAATATTTTTGTTTTGAAAAATAGTCTGTTATTTGGCAGAACTACGTAAGTTTGATTCTCACCGGATGTGGGATACGTAGGCAACTCATATCGGGTTTAACTATTTGAAAAAAAAAAAAGAAAAAGAGGCGAAGAATTTTTTTTAGGGTGTAAATAAATATCGTTATTTTTTCATTAGTGATGGTGATGTCATTCTTGTCCAAAATAGCCGAATGTCCCCAAAAGGACGTCGGAAGGCCATTTTTTCAAGAATAACCTCCTTTGGTCATTTCGCAAAATTTTTGACCTGTTAGCAAACACATCCTTTAAATATTCTTCCAAGTGCTGAGAGGCCGTATTGACACGAACGGATATTTTATGAATTTTTTGAGAAAACAGTGATAATTTTCTGCTAGTCTATTTTTAGGCTATATTGCCATTTTGATATTAGAGTCTTTTGGAGTCTGTTAATATTGTACTAAAATGTGTCGTAGTAAACACATTTTTTTTTCATGGAAAACTTGAAAAGGAGAAAAATCCATTTTTCTTATTAGTCATTTGGCATTTATGCCAGAACTACGCACGGTCTGATTCATGCGGGGACATGATACGTAGGCAATCCACATAAGATTCGACCACAACTATATATATTAAAAAAGTGAAAAAATATTGATAATAATAAGGACTGACTGAGTCCATTTTAAACATGTTTTAAATTGTGAAGAAAGTTGAGGTGGTTAGTTTGTGGCAAGCGGACAACACAAGATTCGAGGAAAAATGATAACTGACATCGAAGCTATTACAAAGTGCTCAAGAGACTCTGGGTCAGAGGGTTCAGCTAGAGTCTACCGTGGTTGAGGAAAAGGGAATATCGAAGCAGAAAATGACGGAAATGTATCAAGCATGGTCCAATGGTCGAAGAGAACCCCGTCATGAATCACAATTTGCTACACAACAAAAGCACCACTCGTATTCGTTTGATCTTCCGACAAACATTGAGAAGCTTGCCCATGAGATGGTACAGGAAGAAATGACCCAAAGAGTTAAAAGCTTAGAATGTCAGGCTTATCAATTGAAAAGTCATTCAGGAAGGAATCTTGGTGGCTCATTTTGTTGTCATTTCTGTTGTTCGGGTTATTTCAGGGTTGTAATCCGGATATTGTCTTGTAAATCAAACCTTTTATCCTTTTATTTTTCTTTTGATCGTAGCATCTCAGTTAGTGTTATCTAGGTTTGTTCAAAGGGTCGTACCCCAGTTTATTGTGTTTGTCTTGTTGTTCGAACCGTTTTTCTGTCTCCTGTTATTTCTATTCATTTTCTTTGGTTTAAATCTTTCTTCTTTATCGGTCTTTTTCTATCAACTCTAGTGTCATGACATGCACGCATAATTTTGGCCTAATCTTAAAAGTTAATTGTGAAGCAATTGGAAGATGATCGGGGCACTTAAGTGAAATAAGAACATATTAATATCTTTTGATGAACTGAACCATGTGAAACTGGTGTTGATAGAACATAAAGAAACCTTATGTTTCGTGCCGCATCAGCTGGAAATTAAAGGACAAGTTTGCCCAAAATTGGCAAAATAATAAGAGTGAGAATGTGGCCCAATAATGCTTTAAAATTGACAAATGGAAAGGGCGAATGTGTGTATGGTTATCAAGTCTTGCACGAGCAGAAGATGTATGTACTTGGTATATTTTGAAGATTAGAATGATGGATGCGTTTTGTTCTGCTACCTAAACACTTTATCCTTCATTACCCTTTGAGCCTTATTTGTTTTCTTTTATACCCCTCATTCGGAATCAGTAGCAAAGGTTAGAAACACAAACTTTGAAGATAAAGAGAAAAGAAAAAGAAAAACAAAAAGAAAATAACAAAAAACAACAAAATAACAAAAGATAAACGAAGAAAAGAAAAAGGGAGCATAATAAGTGAAAAGGAAAAACAAGGAATTAGGAACTACGTTTGAACTGATTCCTCAAGGAGGATACATAGGCGCTTCACGGCTCGGTCATAGTGTAAATAAAACCAAAAGATCGCCAGGCAATAAACTGGGGCCGAAGTAGTTTTGATGTAAAGAAATCTGGTTCTGAAGGTTGTAATTTTGAACCCAAATTGATGCGTTCTGAGCCTTTAAATACCCTTTCTTTCTAGCCTATCCAAAATCCCACATTACGATCCAAAGAAAGACCTTCCGATCAGTCTTCAAAAGATGCCAAGTTAGGCAAATGGAGGTCGACAATAACACTCCGATCCCCAGCAGAAAAGAAATAAAATGAGAGAGTCTTATAGGTAACAATCCAATCCACAACAGAAAGATACAAATGAGAGAGTCTTATCGGTGAAAACCTTCACATGCACCATGTGGCGATGTGTAAGTTGAGAGAAAAACCAAATGAGAGAGGGTTGATAGTGAAAACCCTCCGGGCGTTACAAGTCGAATAAGGATTAAGAATTAGATGAAAAATCACCAGACGGGAATTGTGAAAGGCGATTAACGACGGAGGATAGGCCACATGTGCATGTCATGACCATTAGAGTTGGTATCCATGCTTGAAAGGTTTTTATTTTTATAGTTTTTCTTGTTAAGAGTCATCATTTTCCTTTGTCTTTTACTCTGTTCCTTTTAAACTTTCTCTTCCTGAGTCTGTTTGGTCAGAACAAGCGAGAAATGACCTCAAAATTTGCCATCAAAGTGGTATAAGTCAGAAAAAGACAACAAAAGCACACTAGGCTGGAAATAGTCAACATGCTTTCAGATTCGTGCAATTACCCAGGATCGGTCCATTCATGGATAGTGCAACAAGAGGAGGGCCAGGGTGAATGAATCAAAGGTATATTCTATGATGAGGTTAACAAAAAGGTGGACCAGTGTCAAGAAGGATATCCCCAGCAGAAATCGAATGGTCTAGACATCAAGGCCAAGGCCAGTGGACAAATCAAGAAAGAACAACGCGGGGAGCGATGGATGTAATTTGGAAATTCATATGAGACTCAAAGGTTGGGGAAATTACGTTCATTAGTAATGCAACAAATAGAATATATTGGGTCTGAACAGAAAAAAGATGTTTCAGTGATACAGATGATAGAGAAAGCGGTGAATCAGTAAACAGGCAAGATCTTCAAATGGAAATTAGCTGTCACGGGAAATATGTGGGGTCGGATGAGGAAACTAGAAATAATAGTTGGGAAGTTTTGTGACTAAGGATTAGTCAAAAGGTCGGAATTTCTTTCAACCAAGTTCAAGGCGGTCGAGTGAAGCAGAGCGTAGAAAGGGAGAAATCATCCCCAGCAAGAGTGTCACAACTGACCACCACTTTCAAAACTGACAAATTTTTCTTTGTATGTAACAGGGGCGTAGCAGCGCAAAAAAGAAAAAAAAACATCCCCAGTAGGAGTATCACTACCAATCACCACGTTTTCAACTGACAAAATTTTCTTTGATTTGAAACAGGAGAAGGAAATGTTGTTGATGGCTGAAAGGTATGCTACAAGGAAGATTATCAAACTGGGGCAGAAAAATTTTCTTCCATTTTGAAAATTTTCCTGAAGTTGGGTACCCACTTGAGGAAAAAAGAAAGATAATTCCCCAGCAGTGTTATCCCTAGCAAGAAAAAAAATCCCCAGCAGTGTTATCTCAGTAGTTTTCAGAGGAATGAAACACAAGTTCTGAGGGAAGCAGTCCTGGAGGTAGATAATTCAAGTTAGAAGGAAAAAAGTTCATGAGGCAAGGGAGTAATGAATATAGAATGCAGTTCAAGTTATAGATGAGGTCAGGTGCCCGCCTAAAGAACGAAATGACATTTTATTTTTTGAGTTATTATTGAGGTCAGGTGCCCGCCTGGAGATCGGAATGGCGTTATCTTTTTTAAGTTGTTGTTGAAGTCTGAAGCCCGCCTGGAGATCAGAATGGCGTTATCTTTTTAAGTTGTAGTTGAAGTTATAGTTGAAGTCAGGAGCCCGCCTGGAGATCGAAATGGAATTTTATTTTCTAAGTTGTTGTTCAAGTAAGGAGCCCGCCTGGAGATCGGAATGGCATTATATTTTTAAAAATTGTGGTTGAAGTCAGGAGCCCACCTGGTGATCAGAATGGCGTTTTATTTTTAAAGTTATAGGTGAAGTCAGGAGCCCGCCTAGAGATCGGAATGGCATTTTATTTTTAAAGTTGTGGTTGAAGTCAGGAGCCCACCTCGAGATCGGAATGGCGTTATAGTTTTAAGTCATTGTTGAAGTCAGGAGCCCGCCTGGAGATCGGAATGGCGTTTTATTTTCTAAAGTTTTTGTTGAAGTCAGGAGCCCGCTTAGAGATCAGAATGGCATTATCTTTTCAAGTTGTAGTTGAAGTTATGGTTGAAGTCAGGAGCCCGTCTGGAGAACGAAATGGCGTTTTATTTTCTATGTTGTTGTTGAAGTCAAGAGCCCGCCTGGACATCGGAATGGCATTTTATTTTTAAAGTTCTAGTTGAAGTCAGGAGCCCGCCTGAAGATCGGAATGGCATTTTATTTTTAAGTTGTTGTTAAAGTTAGGAGCCCGCCTGAAGATTGGAATGGCGTTATATTTTTAAAAGTTGTTGTTAAGTCAAGAGCCCGCCTGGAGATCAGAATAGCATTTTTTTTAAGTTGTCATTAAAGTCGGGAGCCCGCCTGAAGATCGGAATGGCGTGTTATTTTGTTGTTGAAGTCAGGAGCCCGCCTTTAGATCGGAATGGTGTTATCTTTTTAAGTTGTAGTTGAAGTTATGGTTGAAGTCAGGAGCCCGCCTGGAGATCGGAATGGCATTTTATTTTCTAAGTTGTTGTTGAAGTCAGGAGCCCACCTGGAGATCGGAATGGCGTTTTATTCTTAAAGTTATGGTTGAAGTCAGGAGCCCGCCTGGAGATCGGAATGGCATTTTATTTTTAAAGTTGTGGTTGAAGTTAGGAGCCCACCTGGAGATCGGAATGGCGTTTTATTTTTAAAGTTGTGGTTGAAGTCAGGAGCCGACCTAGAGATAGGAATGGCGTTATAGTTTTAAGTTGTTGTTGAAGTCAGGAGCCCGCCTGGAGATCGGAATGGCTTTTTATTTTCTAAAGTTGTTGTTGAAGTCAGGAGCTGGCCTGGAGATTTGAATTGCATTATCTTTTTAAGTTGTAGTTAAAGTTATGGTTGAAGTCAGGAGCCCGCCTGGAGATCGGAATGACATTTTATTTTATAAGTTATTGTTGGAGTCAGGAGCCCATCTGAAGATCGGAAAGGCGTACCTTTTTAATTCAAGAAGTCAGCAACCCGCCGGGAGGGTGGAAGGTTACAACAAAAATCCCCAGTATAAATCCAAATTCAGAAATCAAAAGAAAGGCAACAGTAGCTGGAAGAAGGTAGTTCAAGCTTTGAAGGGAAAATAATTCGAAGCTCATAGGAAGGAAGAAAGCAGTTCGAGTTCGGCAATCGAGAGAAGAATACAAGTCAAGTCAGAAATAAAGAAACATCAGAGGAAACACAAGAGCAAGCAAGGGAACAAGAGACACAGGAAGAGCAAGTTGCAGAGCTAGATAAGATTTTGTAATTCATAGACTAGTTTAGTCTAGCTTCTTAACTTCTTTTCAGCATGGTGTAATAAGGAGGTCGATAAGCAGTAGCAGCAGTGACAGTAAAATCATAGTTCCATGGTAGTCCTAGCTACCAAAACTTCCCGAACTACATTGACCTGATTCCCTTTTAGCCACGGATATGTAGTAAACCTTTGAAGCATGGGTTCGGTCAAATCTTTCATAAAATGCTTCACACAGAGTGCTCAAATGGGCAAAAATCGCTCGTATCTGCTCACTTTGTCTTTGCACCAAAACTCTTTGTGTTTACGGGCAAAGAGGGGCAACTGTGAGCACGTGATTTTTGCCCCATACGAACTACTCCCAAAGAAATCAAAACAAATAAAATTATCTGTTTTATTGTGTGAATTTTTCGTGATATTTTTAGAAATTATTTGCGTTTGTGTGTGTATGTTTATTAGTTTAAATTAATAAAAATACAAAAATATGTCGCATTTGCATTTAGGAATTAATTTTACAATTAGGAGTAATTAAGTTCGTTTTACAAGAACGAAAAATCACAAAAAATAATGTACTTTGCCTTTTTAGCATTTAATGCCCAAATTGTGTGATCTTATTTTAATTGGTATTTAATTTTGTATGATAATTATTATTAAGAGTTAATTAGTATTTTAGGTTAATTTTTAATTTTATGATTTAATCTAGGATTTTTGGTTTTTAAACTAGGAATTTAAAAGGAAGTAAAAGAAAAGAGAAAAAATTAAAAAGGGAAACGAAATTCGGAATTGGGCCAGTTTTAAAGGAGATCCCATGTCACACCCCAAACTCGATGGATATGACCGGCGCTCGACCGGGTATCCCCAGTCAAGCGGACCTGGGTGCCTTTCCTAACCCACGAGCTACCCCTTGTTTTCCTTATTCAATATCCCAAGAACTAGCTATATAATTGATTTAGATCACCTTTTTCAAAACATACTTACATAATAGTTAGTGAAATTATCAATTCGATGACCAAAAATTAAAACATGGATATACATAAGCTTCTAACCCACATCCACTGTCTACGGAGCCTCTAAAGATACAACGGGATAATACAGTACTTTCCGGTAACAAGGCTCCGGCTATACCTTACACAACAGCAAATAAAACTACAGAAACAAGCGGCCTCAGCCACGTAGGGCCCCGAGAGGAATTGGGCTTACCAAAACAACTGATGGAAGGTGGAGAGGGAGCTACGATTGGTGGGCTACAGTACCTGGTGTAGATCCACCTACAATCATAACACGAATGTAGCGCCCCCGGCAAAAGGGACGTCAGTACACTTGAATTGTACTCGTATGTATAGCAAACCTTGCGCCAAGTAAACTCAAGCCATAGACAAGTAATTAATAGTAACAGAAACAATAATCAATTCCATAAAGAAAGAACAAATCAATTCAAACAAGTTTTACAAACTCTCCCATTTCCTTTCTACACTTCCACATCAATAGATTTCACATTTTTGCTCATATTTTCATTTCAACAGTGATTTCGATCACTTTCCACCCTTATTACCTCGGCTACCCTTATTACCTTGGCCACTCTTATCACCACAACCCGCACCTTATTACTTCGTGTTGCGGCGCACAACCCGATCCCACCGTACAGTTTCAATTCACAAACAATCAGACAACAACAATAAACAATTCACAAAGATCACAACAAATCTTCTTAAGGAGTAGTAGCAATAATTTACAAGTGTTTCCATAACCATCAATACTATTTCCGTCATATTCCACAATTCACAAGTGTTTCACGTTACAACAATACTTGCCCACGATAAACCATAGATGTTAATATCACAATTATTTCAGTTGCATCAATTACAATTTCCTTACGTCATTTGTTTTTTATCTAATACCATATATCATAATCACAACCATGAAAATCACACGAATTTCACAGTTTACCCACGTGAATGTCACATACCAAACATTTGAACACCAACAAGGCTATTTTACAAAGTCAAGGTTAGCCATACATACCTGGAGTCGAATTCCCCTTTTAAACTCCTATTATCAGTCACCAAGCAATCTAGCCACATCAATCTAGTTTACAAATTAACACATGCACCTTAGAATTTGAAATTTACAATTACTATCCGAGTTTATTTAGGTTATCAACCCTTCTTTACACAAATTCTTTACTCCGTACCAGCTACTCTTACTAGATTTTAGGTTTTAATAAATATGCATGAGTGTTTCAACCCCTATTATCAAGAACTAATGCATGACACTTTCTCCCTCTCAATAAATCTGAAAGTCAATGAAAAAGGGGTAGGGATTGTACCTGAAGAAATGGAGATGAAGACACTTGCTTTAAAATTTCCCGGTCCAGATAATTTGAGGAACAAATTTTGAAGAAGATGAACTTTTCTCTCAAGAACCCCTCCTACCTCTCTCTTGTTTTGTTCAGAAAAATGGTTAAAATGAGGGGTTAGGGTGTTATATTAGAAAGGGGGTCGGGTTTTAAATTTTAGAAAATATAAGTCTGGGTAAGATCTGCGATCGCACTATGCGACCGCGTAACTGGAATGCGGTCCGCATATTGGACCGCAGAACTGAACCCAAATCACTGGACATCTCTGCCTGGGTATGCGGTGGAAATGCGGTCCGCATATCGATTATGCGGTCGCATAATAGACCGCATTTTCAACATCAACTTAGACAAACTCTCTGATTCACTATGCGGCAGGAATGTGATCCGCATATCGATTATTCGGTCGCATAATGGACCGCAGTTTCAACATCAACTTAGACCAACTCTCTAATTCACTATGCGGCAGGAATACGGTCCGCATAGCTGATCTGCGACCTCATTCTAGACCGCATAAATGACAATTTTCTGGAAAATTGATTCTTTTGATTTTTAAAGGCGTAGATCACTACCAAGGGTCTGAACCGGAGTCGACACCACGAGTTACTAAGTTTTGAGACCAAATATTATTTACGGGACCTTACATTCTCCCCCACTTAAAAATCATTCGTCCTCGAATGAGGATTTTGAAAATCAACTGGTTTTGAAAGACATGATATGAAGACTCTCAAAATTTTCACTAACTCCCATATTCTAGAAAAATTTTGCCAGAGTTTCCTTTGTAATATGGACATATCCACCTGCCAGAGAGCCCCCGAAACATATTCCTAAGCACCATTACACAATTACAACTATCTCTACAGCTTGTACACAATTTACTACCTCAACAATTGCACATATTCTATCACTTGCTACATTTTGCACATAAACTAGTCACTTCAATGAGTCCCACATAATTTAATCGCTTCAACATACTACAAGCATATAAATAAACCATTATCAATCTATACTACCATTAGTTGTTTACTTATAACATGAGTCTTTATAAAACTTCCAATTAACAAAGGGAGGGTCACATGATTTGAGACAATCACAACACACATAATCCTTGCACAGCTTGGGGAATTTCAAGAGTAAAACATTTAGGAAAGAAAGAATTTGAACACAGTATTAGTTTTGTTTTAGAGATAAGAATTCACACGATTTCTACTAGACTTGCTCAAACAAATGGGGGTATTTTTCCTTCATTTCTTTTTCTGCTTCCCACGTGGCTTCCTCAACTTGTTGACTTAGCCATAACACTTTAACAGAGGCAATATCCTTATTTCTCAACTTACGGACTTGCCTATAAAGAATGGCAACTGGAACTTCTTCATATGACAAATCTTCATTAACCTCGATAGTCTCGACTGGCACGATGGTGGATGGATCTCCAACCACCTTCTTCAACATGGACACGTGGAACACCGGGTGTTCTAATGACATTTCAGGAGGCAATTCCAGCCTATAAGCCACCTACCCTACCCGTTGAGCGATCCGATACAGTCCGACATACCTAGGACTCAACTTCCCTTTCTTCCCGAATCGCATGACTCCCTTTATAGGAGATACCCTCAAGAACACCCATCATCAACTTGAAATTCCAAATCTCTTGGTGTCACGACCCCAAACCCGGTCATGATGGTGCCCTGCCGCGAGGCTGGGGAAGTCTGACCAACACCTTCTCAATACAACGATTCATCCCAAACATGAAGCAATAAGGGGAACATGGCAACTTTAACAATAAATTCTGAATAAATGAAAAGATAATGTACGAATAGAAACCACGACTGAACAAGTACTCCCAAGACTTACGGTCACGAGTATAGAGCCTCTAACAAAAACGAAGTACAAGTCTGAAAGATGAAATACAAATGTCTGAATAACAAGAAATAACTGATAAGAACAGAGCAATTGGTCCTGCGGACGCTGGCAGCTACCTCAATGCTCTGGCACCTGGATAAGCGGCAACAGCAACGCTAAACCTCGGAAGCACCTGGATCTGCACACAAGGTGCAGGGAGTATGGGGTGAGTCTACCAACTCAACGAGTAATAAGCATGTATAAAAATCCGAAGATTGGAAATCTAAAATAAAGCACAGAGTAAAGCTATATAATAGAGTTATACAGTTTAAACCTCAGAGATAGGCATATAAAGCAACAATAATCAATGCGTGCGATGCAATGCAATGCATGACCACTGCGGTACGTGCAGTCCGATCCATTTGGGTACCCGCGCTCACTGTGGGGGTTCAGACTCCGGAGGGGCTCCTACAGCCCAAGTGCAATATCATAGTAACATACAGTGTGGCGCACAAACTGATCCACTATCAGTCCAGCTACATGCATACAAGCCTCACAGGCACAGATATCTTACCATTTTTAGTTCAGTTTATTAGAAGAAAACATAGAATTAGGTGTCAAACCTCAATATTTACCAAACATGTTAAACAGAGTTCTAGTGCAGGACTGATGTCGTGAAAGCATGCTATAATGCATAGAAACAACGATAAAGATCCTCATGGGATCCAATTAACCAGCACGCAGCCCAAATATATTCATAACCATCCAAGTAGGAGGCTTACCGGCTAATCTATAGCCAACAACGCTGTATAATGCCGCTCGGTTGGACTAAGCCATAGTCCCCAGTCATACTCGACCCCGCACTCACAGTAGAGTACGTGTCTCGCCTCAATACAGCGTCACAATGTGATATACCGGGGTTTCGAACCCTCGGGTCATCATCTACACCCATTACTCACCTCAAGCCGGCCGAAAACTAGCTCGAAATACCTTTTCCCCTCAAATTCTCCTCTACGAGCATCGAATCTGGCCAAAAACACAAAGAATATATTACAATAGGCTAATGGAACATAACCCAATCGAAAGAACTCAAAAAACATCGAAATTCGCGAAATTAGCAAAACCCGAGCCCCGGGCCCACTTCTCGAAAAATTACGAAATTCACATCACCGGATTCCTCGTCTCGCCACGAGTCCGTACATATCAAATTTACCAAAATCGGAGTTCAAAAAACCCCTCAAATCTTCATTAAATTCTCTTAAGTTTCAAGCCCTAAACTACCATTTTTGTCCATAAATTACTTGAGTTTTCAGTTCTAATCCTTGTATTTAACTTGGAAATAAGTAGAAACAACTCACCTCCGATGCTTGATGAAATCCCCCTTGGAATCCTCACCAAAATCATCCAAAACAAATGAAAGAAATAAACCAATTTCGTGTAATAAAGAATCTGTCAATGCTTCGTCGAGTTGTACCTTGAACCTGTGCTATACAAGTTGTACATCCTATTGCTCCAGCAGTCATATTCTGTCGATCATAACTTCTAGTACGTATGACCAAATTACGAGTTCTTTAGATTTCTGGAAACTACACACAACGTTCTACAACTTTCGTGTTTTCCACTTTTAGTGATTCCTTATAGATCATATGATATGAGCTTCCAAAGTAGCCTACTAGCACCTGAAAATGCCCAGAATTCTGCTGCATTTCAGTAGCTTTTTTTTGTTTTTTTCCAAAACCAAAAATGCCCGTTAGGCATCCGAAATCACCCTGAGGCCCTCGGGACCTCTACCCAAAACACAAACTCAACCTAATACTTCATTCAAACTTGCTCCGATCATAAAAACGCTACCTTAAACATCAAAAATCATCAAAATCCTAGAATTCGATTCAATCTTAAACTTAAACTTTCAAAATTCATATCCGATGTCGAAACCAACCAAACAACGTCCAAATGACCTGAAAATTTGTAGGCATATCCAAAATCACCTGACAGAGCTAATGCAACTGTCGGAATTCCTTTCCGACCCTCGGATCAAATTCTCACCTATCGACCGGATTCTTCCAAAATTCCAGCTTCACCAAACCTAGCTAACTTTCCCTCCGGACCTCCGAATTCATTTTCATTTTCACTCCTAAGTCATAAATCATCCCCCGAAACTAGTCGACCGATTGGAAATCCGTTCCGAGCCCTCTAACTCATAAGTCAACATCGGGTTGACTTTTCCAACTTAAGCTTTTCTTAAAGAGACTATTTGTCTCATTTCTATCCAATTTCCACCCAAACCACTTCAAACTCACCAAACACGATATTAACATACAGGGAAACATATAACGGGGATAATGGGGCTGAAATACAATAAATGACGGGTCGGTTCATTACATCCTCCCCAACTAAAAGATAAGCTCGTCCTCGAGCGGGTCAAGAAACATACCTGAAACAGTAAACAAATGAGGATATCTGCTCTGTATCTCCTGCTCGGTCTCCCAGGTAGCCTCCTCCACCGGACGACCTCTCCACTGAACTTTCACTGATGCTATATCCTTAGATCTCAATTTGCGAACCTGACGACCCAAAATGGCTACTGGCTCCCATCATAAGTCAAATCATCATCGAGCTCAATCGAGCTGAAGTCCAAAACATGGAACGGGTCCTCCACATACTTCCAGAGCATCGAAACATGAGACGAGGACTCAAAAGGACCTATGAAATGAGGACTCAACTTCCCTTTCTTCTTGAACCTCATAATGACTTTCATAGGCGAGACCTTCAGCAAAACCTTCTCGCCAACCATGAAAGATAGATCTCGAACCCTCCGATCTGCATAACTCTTCTGACGCGACTGAGCTGTACGAAGCCGCTCCTGAATCACCTTCACCTTCTCCAAGGCATCCTGAACCACCTCTGTACCCAATAATCTGGCCTCGCCGGGCTCGAACCAACCGACCGGAGATCTACACCGTCTCCCATACAGTGCCTCATACGGCGCCATCTGAATGCTGGACTGGTAGCTGTTATTGTAAGCAAACTCTGCAAGGGGCAAGAAATCCTCCCAAGAACCATTGAAATCAATCACACATGCACGCAACATATCCTCCAATATTTGAATCGTACGCTCGGACTGTCCGTCCATCTGAGGATGAAATGCTGAACTCAACTCAACCTGAGTACCCATCTCTCGATGAAAAGCCCTCCAAAACTGAGAAGTAAACTGAGTGCCTCTGTCCGATACAATGGAAACTGGAACACCATGCAACCGGACAATCTCACGAATGAAAATCACTGCCAACCTCTCGGAAGAATAGGTACTACACACTGGAATAAAATGAGCGGACTTGGTCAACCGATCCACAATCACCCATATTGAATCAAACTTCCTCGCTGTCTTAGGGAGACCAGTCACAAAATCCATAGTGATCCTTTCCCATTTCCACTCAGGAATAACCATTTGCTGTAGCAAACCACCAGGTCTCTGATGCTCGGACTTCACCTGCTGACAATTAAGACACCAAGCCACATAGCTCACAATATCCTTCTTCATTCTTCTCCACCAGTAGAGCTGCCTCAAATCCTGGTACATCTTCGCGACCCCCGGATGAATGAAGTATCGCGAGCTGTGAGCCTCTGCCAATATCATCTCTCGAAGCCCATCTACATTGGGCACACAAATACGGCCCTGCATCCTCAGAACGCCATCACCATCAATAGTCACATCCTTGGCATCGCCCCACTGGACCCGATCTCTAAGAACATGCAAATGCCGAACATGATACTGATACTCTCTAATGCGGTCATGCAAAGAGGACTGAGAAACCACGCTAGCAAACACCCGACTAGGCTCCAAAATATCCAACCGAACCATCCGATTAGCTAAAGACTAAACATCAACTGCAAGTGGTCGCTCCCCAACTGGAATGAATGCCAAACTGCCCATGCTAACCGCCTTCCGACTCAAGGCATCGGCCACTACATTGGCCTTCCCCGGATGATACAGAATAGTAATATCATAGTCTTTAAGTAACTCAAGCCACTTTTGTTGCCTCAAATTCAAATCTTTCTGCTTAAACAAGTACTGCAGGCTGCGATGATCTGTATACGCCTCACAAGAAACGCCATAGAGATAGTGCCTCCAAATCTTCAAAGCATGCACAATAGCTGCCAACTCTAAGTCATGAACGGGGTAGTTCTTCTCATGTGGCTTCAACTGCTGAGAAGCATATGCAATCACTCTACCCTCCTGCATAAGAACACACCCAATGCCAATCCTCGAAGCATCACAATACACCATATAAGAACCTGAAGCTGCTGGCAATACTAACACTAGAGCCGTAGTCAATACTGACTTGAGCTTCTGAAAGCTCTCTTCACACCCATCGGACCACACAAATGGAGCATTCTTCTGCGTCAATTTAGTCAATGGAGACGCAATAGATGAAAAACCCTCAACGAACCTGCGGTAGTATCCTGCCAAGCCAAGGAAACTCCGAATCTATGTGGCCGAAGATGGCCTAGGCCAACTCTGCACTACCTCCACTTTCTTCGAATCTACCTGAATCCCATCACTGGACACCACGTGTCCAAAAAATTCCACAGAACTAAGCCAGAATTCACATTTAGAGAACTTAGCATAAAGCTTCTCCTCTCTCAACCACTGCAATGCAACCCTCAAATGTCGTGCGTGCTCCTCCTGGCTACGCGAGCACACCCGGATATCATCAATAAACACGATCACAAATGAATCCAGATACGGCCTGAACATACTATTCATCAAGTGCATGAATGCAGCTGGGGCATTAGTCAACCCAGAAGACATAATGAGAAATTCATAATGCCCATATCTCGTCCTGAAAGTTGTCTTTATAATATCAGAATCATGAATCTTCAGCTGATGATAGCCAGAACGAAGATCAATCTTAGACAAAACCTTAGCTCCCTGGAGCTGATCAAACAAGTCCTCAATACGAGGCAATGGATACTTATTCTTCACGGTCACTTTATTCAACTGCCTGTAGTCAATCCACATTCTCATTATACCATCTTTCTTCTTCACAAATAAGACTGGTGCACCCCACGGTGACACACTAGGACGAAAAAAACCCTTATTTAGGAGTTCCTGAAGCTGCTCCTTCAATTTTTTTAACTCAGATGGTGCCATACGATAAGGAGGAATAGAAATGGGCTGAGTGCCCGGCATCAGATCAATGCGAAAATCAATATCCCTGTCCGGCGGCATGCCTGGCAGGTTAGCTGGAAATACATCCGGAAAGTCCCTCACAACAGGAACTGAGTCAAGGCTAGGAGTCTCAGCTCAAACATCTCTAACAAATGCCAAGTAAGATAAGCAACCTTTCCCAACCATCCACTGGGCTTTTAAGAAAGAAATCACCCTACTAGGCACATAATTAGACACGCCTCGCCACTCATCTCTGGGTTTACTAGGAATAGCCAAAGTAACTGTCTTAGCATGACAGTCCAAAAGAGCATGATATGGGGACAACCAGTCCATACCCAGAATCACATCAAAATCCACCATACTCAATAACAATATGTCAACACGGGACTCCTGTCCCCCAAATGATATCAAACAGGATCGACACATACGATCCACAATAATAGTATCACCCACCAGGGCATATACATGCACAGGAGAGGCAAGAATATCACGAACCACACCCAGATGATGGGCAAAATAACAAGACACGTAAGAATAGGTGGACCCTGGGTCAAATAAGACAGATGCATCCCTATGGCAGACTGGAATAATACCTGTAATAACAGCATCAGATGCAATGGCATCGGCCCTGTCTGGTAAGGCATAGAATCTGGCCTGACCACCACTAGTACGGCCTCCACCCCTGGGACGGCCTCTAGCTGCCTGACTGCCACCCCTAGCTGGCTGAGGGGGAGCTGAAGAAACTAGTGCTGATGACGAGGGCTGGTCCCTCTGTTGAGAATAAGATCTGCCACCACGGAGTCGAGGGCAACTCCTCCTCCAATGACCCAACTCACCACACTCATAACAACTGCCTGGCGCTGGAGAAAGGGACTGAAATGAACCCCTCGCTGCAGATGAACCCTGAGCCGAAGGAGCTGGAGAAGAGGACTGAACTAGAAGGGAACTAAGAGAAGACCGGCCCTGCTACTATCCCCGATAACCTCGGCCTGAAGAGGCCCCAATAGACTCTGATCGCCCAGACTGAGGAGGTCTAAAATAGCGACCTCTTCCTCGCTGAAACTGGCCCCTAGATGCAGCACCGCTGAAAGCTCCTGAACCTCTAGGCCTCTTGGCCTCCCTCTCCTCGCGCTCTCGATGACGGTCTGACTCAATAAGTCAAGCGGCATCAATCACCTCCTCAAAAGTAATAGCCGCAACTCTCTCCCCGATCATCAAGATGCGCATAGAATAATTAAGGCCATCAACAAATCTCCTGATCCTTTCCCAATCATTCAGGACCATCCATGTAGCATGACGCACTAACTCTAAGAATCTCAACTCATACTGAGTCACTGACATATCACCCTGGGTCAACCATTCAAACTCTCTACGCAGCTCCTCTCTGCGAGACTGCGGAATATACTTCTCCAAAAACATAGTGGAGAACTACTTCCAGGTGAGGGGCGCTGCACTAACAGGCCTACGCCTCTCGAACTCCTCCCACCAGGTGAATGCTGCACCTGTGAACTGAAATGTAGTGAATGATACTCCGCTGGACTCCAATATCCCTGCTGTACGGAGCATACGCTGACATTTATCCAAGAATCCCTGGGCATCCTCGCCCTCTGCGCCACTGAAAGTAGGCGGCTGAAGCCTACCAAATCTGTCCAAACATCGATGCTCGTCGTCAGCCATAGCCGGAACAACATAACCTGGAACTGGCGCCACTGGCGCAACTGGAGCAACCGGTGCTGCTGGGGCAGCTGGAGCAATAGGAGCTGCCTCTGGAGTCTGTAAGCCCTGAACAACCGGCTCTGGAGTTTGAGCCGCAGGGGTCTGATGACCACCCCCTGTCTGAGATGTGGCTGCTGCCGTAGCTGATACAACCTGAGCTAACCCGGTACAGACTGATAGAATCTGAGCCAATGTCTCCTGAAGTCCGGGTATCGCAATAGGCACAGTTAGAGTCTCAACAGCTGGCGGATCAATAGGTGCTGCCTCTACTAAACCGGCTCATAGCTCGTGAAGCCTAGCAACCTAGGCTCTGATACAAACTTGTCATGACCCCAAACCCGGTCATGATGGCGCCCTGTCGCGAGGCTGGGTAAGCCTGACCAACACCTTCTCAATACAACGATTCATCCCAAACATGAAGCAATAAAGCGAACATGGCAACTTTAACAATAAATTCTGAATAACTGAAAAGATAATGTACGAATAGAAACCACGACTGAACAAGTACTCCCAAGACTTAGGGTCAAAAGTATAGAGCCTCTAACAAAAACGAAGTACAAGTCTGAAAGATGAAATGCAAATATCTGAATAACAAGAAATAACTGATAAGAATAGAGCAATTGGTCCTGCGGACGCTGGCAGCTACTTCAATGCTCTGGAACCTGGATAAGTGGCAACAGCAACGCTAAACCTCGGAAGCACCTGGATCTGCACACAAGGTGCATGGAGTATGGGGTGAGTCTACCAACTCAGCGAGTAATAAGCATGTATAAAAACCCGAAGATTGGAAATCCACAATAAAGCACAGAGTAAAGATATCTAACAGAGCTATGTAGTTTAAACCTTAGAGATAGGCATATTAAGCAACAATAATCAATGCATGCGATGCAATGCAATGCATGACCACTGCGGTACGTGTAGTCCGATCCATTTGGGTACCCGCACTCACTATGGGGGTTCAGACTGCGGAGGGGCTCCTATAGCACTAAAGCAATATCATAGTAACATACGCTGTGGCGCACAACCCGATCCACTATCGGTCCAGCTACATGCATACAAGCCTCACATGCACATATATCTTACCATTTTTAGTTCAGTTTATTAGAAGAAAACACAGAATTAGGTGTCAAACCTCAATATTTACCAAATCATGTTAAATAAAGTTCTAGTGCAAGACTGATATCAAGAAAGCATGCGATAATGCATAGAAACAATGATAACGATCCTCACGGGATCCAATTAACCGTCACGCAGCCCAAATATATTCATAACCATCCAAGTAGGAGGTTTACCGGCTCATCTATAGCCAATAACACTATATAATGCCACTAGGTCGGACTAAGCCATAGTCCCCAATCATAATCGACCCCGCACTCGCAGTAGAGTACGTGTCTCGCCTCAATACAGCGTCACAATATGATATACCGGGGTTTCGAACCCTCGGGTCATCATCTACACCCATTACTCACCTCAAGCCGGCCGGAAACTAGCTCGAAATGCCTTTTCCCCTGAAATTCTCCTCTACGAGCGTCGAATCTGGCCAAAAACACAACGAATATATTATAATGGGCTAATGGAACATAACCCAATCTAAAGAACTCGAAAAACATCGAAATTCGCGAAATTAGCAAAACCCGAGCCCCGGGCCCACTTCTCGAAAAATTACAAAATTCACATCACCGGGTTCCTCGTCTTGCCACGAGTCCATACATATCAAATTTACCATAATCGGAGTTCAAATAACCCCTCAAATCTCCATTTAATTCTCTTAAGTTTCAAACCCTAAACTACCATTTTTGTCCATAAATTACTTGAGTTTTCGGTTCTAATCCTTGTGTTTAACTTGGAAATAAGTACAAACAACTAACCTTTGATGCTTTATGAAATCCCCCTTTAAATCCTCTCCAAAATCATCCAAACCAAATGAAATCAATGAAAGAAATAAACCAATTTCGTGTAATAAAGAATCTGTCCGTGCTTCGTCGAGTTGTACCTTGAACCAGTGCTATACAAGTTGTACATCCTATTGCTCCAGCAGTCATTTTCCGTCGATCATAACTTCTAGTACAAGTGTCCAAATTATGAGTTCTTTAGCTTTCTGGAAACTAGACACGAAGGTATACAACTTTTGGGTTTTTCACTTTTTGTGATTCCTTATAGATTACAAGATATGAGCTCCCAAAGTAGCCTACTAGCACCTAAAAATGCCCAGAATTTTGCTGCATTTCAGCAGCTTTTTTTTGTTTTTTTCCAAAACCAAAAATGCCCGTTAAGCATCCGAAATCACCCTGAGGCCCTCGGGAACTCAACAAAAAAACAAAAACTCAACCTAATACTTCATTCAAACATGCTCGGATCATAAAAACGCTACCTTAAACATCAAAAATCACCAAAATTCTAGAATTCGATTCAAACTTAAACTTAAACTTTCAAAATTCATATCTGATGCCGAATCCAACCAAACGACGTCCAAATGACCTGAAAATTTGCAAGCATATCCAAAATCACCTGACGGAGCTAATGCAACTTTTAAAATTCCATTCTGACCCTCGGATCAAATTCTCACCTATCGACCGGATTGTTCCAAAATTCCAGCTTCACCAAACCTAGCTAACTTTCCCTCCAGACCTCCGAATTCACTTCCGTTTTCACTCCTAAGTCACAAATCATCCCCCGAAACTAGTTGAGCGATCGAAAATCCGTTCCGAGCCCTCTAACTCATAAGTCAACGTCGGGTTGACTTTTCCAACTTAAGCTTTTCTTAAAGAGAATATTTGTCTCATTTCTATCCAATTTCCACCCAAACCACTTCAAACTCACCAAACACGCATATTAACATACGGGAAAACATATAACGGGGATAACGAGGCTGAAATACAATAAATGAAGGGTCGGGTCATTACATTTGGCAACTCTGAGCAATTTTCATCCTTTCCTGAATGACTTTAACTTTCTCCATAGTGTGGTACACAAGATCTGGCCCTAGCAATTCTGCTTTACCCACTTCAAACCACCCAACTGGACACCTACACCTTCTTCCATACGATGCCTCAAACGGGGCCATCTGAATTTTAGCATGAAAGCTGTTATTGTAAGCAAAATCTATAAGTGGTAAGTGGTCATCCCAACTACCTTTGAAATCCAAGACACAAGCCCACAACATATCCTCAAGCGTCTAAATAGTCCGCTCGGCTTGACCATCGGTCTGCGGATGGAAAGTTGTGCTGAGTTTCACCTGAGTACCCAAACCTTGCTGAAATTTCTTCCAAAAATTAGATGTGAACTGGGCCCCTCGATCCGAGATAATAGAAAGTGGAGTGCCATGAAGCCTTGCTATCTCCTTGATATACAGCTTAGCATATTGTTCTGCAGTATCGGTGGGCTTGACTGGCAAGAAGTGAGCTGATTTGGTGAGTCGATCCACTATTACCCAAATTGAGTCAAACTTGCGCTGAGTTAACCCGCCAGGCCGCTGATGCTCAACTTTCACTTGCTGACAATTCGGGTATTTAGATACAAAGTTCGCCACAACCCTTTTCATACCGTTCCACCAATAAATCTCCTTGAGACCATGATACATTTTCGTAGAACCTGGGTGCACGGAATACCCGGAATTATAAGCCTCTGCCATCACCCTCCCCCGATGCTTATCCACATCCGGGACACATAGCCTACCTTGACACCGCAATACACCATCCTCGCCGCCGAGTGAAAATGCCAAATTCTTGTAATTCAAAACTGCGTCCTTCATCTGAGCCAATGTTGGATCCATAAACTGCTTTTCCTTTACCTCTGCTACGAGAGACGATTCTGCTCTATTATGTACCACAATATTTCCTTCGTCTGATGCCGAAATATGAACCCCTAGACTAGCCAATTGGTGAACCTCCCAACCCAAGGACCTCCGATCCACTCCCTAGTGAGCCAAACTACCCATAGATTTCCGACTGAGAGCGTCGGCCTCCACGTTCGCCTTCCCTGGATGGTACCAGATGCTCATATCATAATCCTTGAGCAATTCTAACCACCGTCGCTGCCTTAAATTCAGTTCCTTCTGCTTGAACAAATACTAGAGACTTTTGTGTTATGAGAACACATTCACATGGACCCCATAAAGATAATGCTGCCATATTTTCAAAGCAAATACAACTACCGCAAGCCTGAAATCATACGTCGGATAATTCTTCTCGTGATTCGTGAGCTGCCTCGAAGCATACGCTATAACCTTCCCATGTTGCATCAACACACATCCCAAACCAACCCTGGAGGCATCGCAATAAACCACAAATCCTTCTGTGCCTTCTAGAAAGGCTAATATTGGCGCCGAGCTCAACCTTGACTTCAGTTCCTGAAAACTTTTCTCACAAGCATCGGACCATCGGAACTTAGCTGCTTTCTGTATCAATTTAGTCAATAGTGAGGCGAGGGTCGAGAATCCCTCCACAAACCTCCGATAATACCCTGCTAAACCCAAGAAGCTATGAATCTCCGTCGGGGTCATGGGTCTAGGCCTATCCTTCACTGATGCAATCTTCTAGGGGTCTACCTGAATCCCTTGACTGGAAACAACATGACCCAAAAAGGTAACGGACTTCAACCAAAACTCACATTTCGAAAATTTAGCATACAATTGGTGCTGATGAAGAGTCTATAATACTGTTCTTAGGTGAATGGCATGATCCTCCCTACTTTGCGAATAAACGAGGATGTCGACAATGAAAACAATCACAAAGAAATCTAGAAACGGCTTGAAAACCCAATTCATAAGGTCCATGAAAGCTGTCGGGGTGTTGTTTAACCCAAAAGACATGACCAAAAATTCAAAGTGGCCATAGCGGGTTCTGAAGGCGGTCTTAGGAATATCCTGCTCTCTGATCTTCAATTGGTGATACCCGGACCGCAGGTCAACTTTAGAGAAGAACTTTGCACCTTGCAATTGGTCGAACAAATCATCTATCCGATGCAAAGGATATTTATTCTTGATGGTGACTTTGTTAAGCTTCCAATAATCAATGCACATCCGAAGCGACCCATCCTTCTTTCTGACAAAAATAACCGGAACACCCCACGGCGACACACTTGGTCGTATGAACCCCTTCTCTAATAAATCATTCAGCTGCTCCTTTAACTCTCTTAACTCTACTGGCACCATTCTGTATGGTGGAATGGATATTGGCTGAGTATATGGCAATACATCAATCCCAAAATCAATCTCTCTATCTGGCGGAATCCCTGGAAGCTCATCCGGAAACACTTCAAGAAACTCATTCACCACTGGCACGGACTCACAGACACTTCTGAAGTGGTGTCCGCCACCCGGACCAAATGATAGATACACCCCTTCTTAATCATCTTCGAAGCCTTAAGGTAATAAATAAACCTACCCTTTGGCACCACACCATTTCCATTCCACTCAATGACCGACTCGTTAGGGAACTCGAGTCTCATGACTCTCGTCCGGCAGTCAACTTTGGCAAAGCACGAATAAAGCCAGTTCATCCCCATAATTACATCAAAATCTACCATTCCAAGATCAATAAGATCGGCTGTGGTAACACGACCACACACCGTGACAATGTAATTCCTATAAACTCGCGAGGATGTAATAGAATCACCAATCGGAGTCGATACAGAGAACGGCTCATGAAGCTGTTCGGGTTCTGTCCCAAAACTTAAAGCAATGAATGGGGTGACATAAGACCCCGGATCAATAAGAGCATAACAATCAGTGTCCTGAATAGACAAGATACGTGGAACAACATATGGAGAAGCCTCAGCACTCTGGCAACCACTCAAAGCATAGAACCAGCTAGGTCCACCCCTACCACGAGCTCCAACCCTAGCTGCACCGCGCCTTGTTGGAGCTGGAGGACGCACAGAGGATGTAGCAACTGAAGAACCGGATGACTGGGCAGATCCCCTACCCATACCCTGACTGGGCGCACGGTAGTCCCGCAGGATGTGACCTCTCGCCCCGCGCCTATAACATACCAGGATATCCAAATAGCAAGTCTCTGTATGGAATCTCCCACATTTGGGGCATGTAGTTCCCCCTTGCTGCTGGGAACTCACTCCTGAACGACTGGACTGGCGGGACCTCCTATTGTCTGAACCTGATCTCGAGTGACTGCTTTGCTGATAACTATGCACAGATGGCGGGGCACTCGCTGAGGACTGAGCATATGATTGGGATGGTCCTGATGACCCTCTCACCGGAACTGGTCTTCCTGAGTGACCCATTGACCGGGCCTTGCTGCTACTCTCCCTTTCTTCCCGAATCTTCAACTTCCTAGCCTCTGTGGCCTGAGCGAATCCTATAATCTTTCCATAATTCATATATGAGTGCAAGGCCGCTGTAGCAACCTCATTCACCACCAAAGGACTAAGTCCATGAATGAAACGCCGAACCCGAGCATCCATGGTCGACACTAACTGAGGAGCATACTTGGACAACCTCACAAACTCCATGTGGTACTCCCAAACACTCATACTGCCCTGTTTAAGAACCTCGAACTCAGTGGCATGGGCTTCCATTGTCTCGGCAGGCAAGAAGTGGTCCATAAAGGCATCTACAAACTCATCCCACCTAGCCAGAGGTCTTCCCTCCTCACGGGAATCCTCCATCATCTCAAACCACGAACGCGTTGCTCCCCTCAACCTGTATGAAACCAACTCTACCCTCTCTATCTCTGTAGCCTTCATCACTCGAAGGGTCTTATACATCTCATCAAGGAAATCCTGTGGATCGGCCTCTGGGTCTGTGCCCGAGAATTCTGGAGGGGCTAATTGTAGAAACTGGTGGACTCTAGAGCTGGCGGAATCTCCATGTCCGCTGGAGGACACAGGGGCATCATGAGATATCTCGGCCTGGGCGGCCACTAACTGGGTCAACATACGAATGGCTCCTCTAAGGTCCTCATCAGAAACCTTGGGACCGGAAGCTGGAACTGTATCAGAATCAGGAATATTGGCCGGAGGGATGGTGGCACCCTCTGTCGTAGCCGGAACAAGAATGCTTGGATCTGGAATAGATGGGCCGGGCAGATTCAAGGCTGGTAAGTCACTCTCACCCACGGCATCAGGTACATGATTCATAGCCACACTTGCAGTGGCGTTGGCCCCAAGGCCGAGTCTAGCTCTCTTATTTGGTGCCATTTCTGAAAATTTTGGAGCAGAGCACGAGTTAGACGTAAATACTTCCGCTTTTCACTTCACCGCACGATATAGAATAACAAAGAAGAGGGTAAATTCCTAAATTTTCATGCAGCCCCCTCTTTATAGATGTGGTCGACAACACACCCGATAAGAAGGGCTCTACTAGACACGGCTCCGAGACATCCTAGGACACTTTAAAACATGAGGCTCTGATACCAAATTTGTCACGCCCCAAACTCGAGGGACAAGATCGGCGCTCGATCGGGTATCCCCAGTCAAGCGGACCTGGGTGCCTTTCCTAACCCACGAGCTACCCCTTGTTTTCCTTATTCAATATTCCAAGAACTAGCCATATAATTAATTTAGATCACCTTCTTCAAAACATACTTACATAATAGTTAGTGAAATTACCAATTCATTGACCAAAATTAAAACCTGGATATACATAAGCATCTAACGCACATCCACTGTCTACGGAGCCTCTAAAGATACAACGGGATAATACAGTACTTGTCAGTAATAAGGCTCCAGCTATACCTTACACAACAGCAAAATAAAACTACGAAAAGAAGCGGCCTGAGCCACGTAGGGCCCCAAGAGGAATGGGGCTCACCAAAACAACTGACGGAAGGCAGAAAGGGAGCTACGATCGGTGGGCTGGAGTACCTGCTGCAGATCCACCTAAAATCATAACACGAATGTAGCGCCCCCGACAAAAGGGACGTCAGTACACTTCAATTGTACTGGTATGTATAACAAACCTTGCACCATGTAAACTCAAGCCATAGACAAGTAATTAACAGTAACAAAAACAACAATCAATTCTGTAAAGAAAGAACAAATCAAGCCAAACAAGTTTTACAAACTCTCCTGATTCCCTTCTACACTTCCACATCAATAGATTTCACATTCTTTCTCATATTTTCATTTCAACAGTGATTTCGATCACTTTCCACCCTTATTACCTCGGCCACCCTTATTACCTCGGTCACCCTTATCACCACAACCCGCACCTTATTACTTCGTGTTGCAGCGTGCAACCCGATCCCACAGCACAATTTCAATTCACAAACAATCACACAACAACAATAAACTATTCACAAAGATAATAACAACTCTTCTTAAGGAGTAGCAGCAATAATTTACAAGTGTTTCTATAACCATCAATACTATTTGCGTCATATTCCACAATTTACAAGTGTTTCACGTTACAACAATACTTGCCCACGATAAGCCATATATGTTAATATCACAATTGTTTCAGTTGCATCAATTACAATTTCCTTACGTCATTTGTTTTTCATCTAATACCACATATCATAATCACAGCCATGCAAATCACACAAATTTCACAATTTACCCACGTGAATGCCACATACCAAACATTTGAACACCAACAAGGTGATTTTACAAAGTCAAGGTTAGCTATACATACCTGGAGTCGAATTCCCTTTTTGAACTCCTGTTATCAGTCACCAAGCAATCTAGCCACGTCAATCTAGTTTACAAATTAACACTTGCACCTTAGAATTTGAAATTTACAATTACTATCCGAGTTTATTTAGGTTATCAACCCTTCTTTACACAAATTCTTTACTCCCTCCCAACTACTCTTACTAGATTTTAGGTTTTAATTAACATGCATGAGTGTTTCAACCCCCTATTATCAAGAACTAATGCATGAGACTTTCCCCCTCTCAATAAATATGAAAGTCAATGAAAAAGGGGTAGGGATTGTACCTGAAGAAATGGAGATGAAGACACTTGCTTTAAAATTTCCCGGTCCAGATAATTTGAGGAACAAATTTTGAAGAAGATGAACTTTTCTCTCAAGAACCCCTCCTACCTCTGTCTTGTTTTTTTTAGAAAAATGGTTAAAATGAGGGGTTATGGTGTTATATTACAAAGGGGGTCGGGTTTTAAATTTTAGAAAATAGATGTCCGGGTAAGATATGCGGTTGCATAATTGGAATGCGGTCTGCATATTGGACCACAGAACTGACCCCAAATCACTGGACATCTATGCCTGGGTATGCGGTAGAAATATGGTCCGCATATCGATTATGCGGTCGCATAATGGACCGCATTTTCAACATCAACTTCGACCAACTCTCTGATTCACTATGCGACAAGAATGCGGTCCGCATAGCTGATCTGCAACCGCATTCTGGACCGCATAAATGATAATTTTTTGGAAAATTGATTCTTTTGATTTTTAAAGGCTTAGATATTTGGAGTCGACACCACGAGTTACTAAGTTTTGAGACCAAAAATTATTTACGGGACCTTACATCCCAGGCCCAATCGATGCCTCACCCGGTTCAGTCCATCTCCATGCCCAGTCAAAATGACACTATTTAGGCATCTCAAATCTGAACCGTCAATTCATTTTGATCAAACGATCCCTAAGCCTCACCCGATACCCAACCCAACCTGACCTAGCACCGCCCCTGCCCCCACTAAACCAAACGACCACATTCCGCCTTAGGAAGCTGATCTCAGAATCCAACGGCTCGAATTAATTGCTTAATTTCAATATACCACCCCCCTCACAAATCAGAGACCCCAATTCCTTTCACTCATCTCTAACCTTCAGAGACCCCTCCCTATAATGCCGCCATCCTCCGCCCTCGAAAATCATCTCACGGCGGTTCCGGTGGTCCAAACAGCTCCACCTTAACACCAAACACTCCCCTCAACCTCCTCTTCCCAAATCCAAACCCCCCCTCCCTTGAATATCATCAGAACTCGTCGAATATTGATTCGAGTGGACGAACCCTAGCGCCACCACAAAATTCCTCGGTGGCGGCGCCCCCTCCAAACGAACCCAAATCAACACCATCTGATCCCCAGTGCTCCCTCGTGCCTAATATATCCTTGGTTACACTCGAATCTTGGCCAGGCTTCTCGAATCTTAAAGAGAAGAAGTCCCCCTGAACCCTAGTTTACCCAATTGATCCCAAATTAAAACCAAGTGACCACCCAGCCTCCCTCATCCCTAAACCACCATTGGTTTCCTCCGAATCTTTCTAGAACCCCTCGAATTTTAGATTGAATGAGCGAGACCTAGAAGAACCAAAACCTAGGAGTCGATCCAAAAGAAATTTGAGGTCGTAATCGACTTTAGTCAACTGTTCTCAGTCGAGAACACTCGATTAAGGTCCATTTTTGGCTTCAAATTTTAAGTTAACGTTTTGACTAGAACGGATTGGAGTTTGGTCTAAGATTCAGAGGTATTTCTTTTTCTTTCCTTTTATTTTTTGTTTTTGTTTGTTTTGTTGTTATTATTTATTGGATTGAGTTTCGTTATAATTCTTCATTTCTATCAATTACCTTTTCCTCCTCTTTCGGACCCTTTCTCTGGTCTAATTTTTCTCATTTTTGGTTGATTAGCATATGTTGAATCGATGAAATGGTTTTGTCGATTGGTCCGTTCATGCCTATAGCTTAGTTGTTCTCTCCGAGTTATTGGATGTTGTTTCATTTTCTAACCCTTATATGCTCAGCCTCAGAGATCTTAGTTAGTATATTGTCTGTTCCTGCATTTTTGTTTAAGGTTAATTTAAAGTTAGGATTTGTTCCCAATACAGTTAGCTTATTCCCATGTATGTGTGTGAATCAATTTTAAACTTAATAGTCCAGTCCAATTATTGTCCTGAATCATTGAATCCTTTATATTTGCTTTGGTGCTATTTGATCTGATTTGAGTAGTTTAAGTTGTTGATTGAGTTTGATTAAGGGAATTGGTTATGCTGATGGTCTAGTGTAAAGGTTTGGAACTGAGGCTTTAATTTGAAAGTAGAAAGGAGGGTAACAGGACAGCATGGCTGTCAAGGCATGCTTGATTTAAAAAAGGTCAGAATGCCCATGCTAGGAGGTAAAATAAGAAGGGACAAGGGTTAGTGGGGAACACCACATAATGGTTTTAAGAGGAAGTGATTAAACAAATAGGTGCCCATAACAGTTGAATTAAAAAAACATACATAATGGGGAACAAAACATACTCTAGTGGAATTCTAAGGAATATCATGGGCAGAATTAGTTTCTTAATTCTGCCTGAGTGCTCCTAAGAGCTGGCAGGGTTAGTTTTGGTTATAAATATAGAGAGTTTAATCAGTTTGAGGGGGACTATTTTTGGTAGATATAGAGGGCAGTTCTTGATGTCTATTCTTGGGTATTCAAAGAATCAGTTTTAAGAGAACTTAAAAAGAAAACAGATAGTTCTTCAGGCATTCAACCTTGAATAGTCTGAGAGTTTTTTGAAAGCTTAAAGTCAGTTTTTGGAGAGCTTAGGACCAGTCCGTTTAAGAGTATAAGCCAACATTGTTCCGTTGAAGTTTTGGCCCAGTTTTGGTTTAATTCAAGTCTAGTTGGGTCCTTTTTGGGTGTTGACTATTGCTGTTGGGTTTTACAAGTCATTTTGTGCTTTGGTTTGAGTATATTTCTGGTTTGGATTGGCTGTTGTTGTTTGGTTTGACAACTTTTCTGGGTTTGAACCTGATTGATGTTGCTGCTGGAAATTGTTAGTGACTGTTGAATATCAGTTAACTACCTGCGATTGACTTCTTCTTGTTCTTTTGTTCTACTTAAAATCCAGGTACACATCTTGCACCTGATTCAATGTAATACCATCAGTTGATAATGACATAAGATTGAAGTATGAGTTTGATATAGCTTTCCAAATCCTTTTTAGTTCTGCATTAGTGTAGTTCTGTACTAATTGGAATCTGAAGTGTTAATGTAGTTTGGATTATACTAAAAAATAATAACACAAAGCTTGTGCAGTTAGGCTTGTTTTCAAGTAGGTTTGGATTGTTTTTTAACTCTGTTGATTGTTGGACACTCTTTATGAGCTTATGAAATTCTCAGTAGGCAACTTTAATATAACTTAATTGTATTTCTAGTATAGTGTAGTGTAATCTAATATGTTTTTTTAATAATTATAGAGAAACAAGCTCAAATATTTTATTTAGCATGCTATTTCAATGTTTCCAATTATGAGATCACGAGTCATGTGAGTGGATGATGTTAATTTGAATAAGGTTAGTAAATGATATTAGTTCTCAAATGTTAGTGATTAATGTTAGTTTTAAGTTCAATAGTTGTAAAAACAAGGTCCAAATAGTTCCGAATTTCATGTAGTTAATCCTAATAGTACGATTTATTTAATAATGTTAGATTGAATTATTTTAAAAATAGTTAGTTTGCTTTGTTTCTAAATTATGGGTTCTATTTTATTTTTTAACTTTAATAATGTGCATCAATAGATAAAGGAATAAGAAAATATGATATGAAACGCAAATGGACGTTTAAACAAATCGTTGGCTCGCCAACCCAGGGACTCGATCTTCGGATCTCAACGGTACAACCCGTTATGCTTTGTCCGGTTTGGACTGCCCCTCAAGGCCCACTTGCTGCGATTGGGCCTGGTTTAAAGATTTCAATGTATAGTTTAACATAGTATAAGTTTGGGCTTTCAAGTTAGGTAGCGGGTTTCAAATTAAAAGGTTCCCCATTTTGCTTGAATCCGGACTTGAACTTGAAGCCCGATTTTATAAATTTAAGTAATTAGGCCATTTTTTTTATTTCTTTTTAGAGACAAAATAAGTAGAAAAATCATAGTCCCTCTAGGATATCATTAGATAAAAATGAGACGAGCCTCGCCAATTAAAATGCATAAATTGCGAGGCCCTCAATAATTGGTTAAAATAAAACAGTTAGAAGTCGGAATGGGCCGTTTAGTGAATTCCATGGCCTTCCCCAAACATAATAACGCGTTAGACTCTTTAGGAGAGGTTGTAATAATTTTACCTTCCTAAACTCGGATGCGCATTTAATGTGACCCAAATCCAAATCCTAAAACGTTGGATAAAATATGTTTCGGATTGCGAGTGCATTTCATGTGACGCAATCCAAAGACACATTTTAAACGACATTCAATTTTCCTTAAAATTAATTAAAAAGTGGTGAAAGTGAAAATTTGCATATAGGTTCAACATGTATTAAAATCAGATAATTCAAGCTGAATATAACAGTTGAGTGACCGTGCTAGAACCATGGAACTCGGGAATGCCTAACATCTTCTCCCGAGTTAACAGAATTCGTTATCCGAATTTCTGATTTGCGGACTGTAATACAGAGTCAAACCCTTTCCTCGATTCGGGATTCAAACCGATGACTTGGGACACCCTAAATCTCCCAAGTGGAGACTCTGAGTCTCTCAATAAATGAATCCCATTTCGATTGTCCTCTAATTAGAAAAACTCCCTCTACTACGCCCTTTCACGGGGTGGTAGGTAAAAAGGAGTTGTGACATGCGTCTCCTATGAATGAGGTATCAATTTAGGGAGTGCGTCTCCTACAGGTGTAAATAAACTTAAGCTAGGAAGTGTGTCTCCTACAGGTGTAAATCAACTTAACCTAGGAAGTGCGTCTCCTAGGGGTGAAAACTTTAGTGACTAAAACTAGGAAGTGCGTCTCCTATTAATGAATTCTCAATTTAGGAAGTGCATCTCCTAAAATAAAATATAACCTGAAAAAGCCGAACTAGGAAGTGCATATCCTAGGGGTGGAACTTTCATAACTCAAACTAAGAAGTGCGTCTCCTATGAAAGAACTTCTCAATTTAGGAAGTGTGTCTCCTACAGGTGTAACTTCAATGACTCAAACTAGGAAGTGCGTCTCCTATGAATGAAATATCAATTCAAGAAGTGCGTCTCATACCATAAAATATAACTTGAAAACATAGACTAGGAAGTGAGTCTCCTAGGTGTAAAACCTCAGTGACTCAAACTCATATGATCCAAACTAGGAAGTGCGTCTCCTAAGGATAAAATCTCAGTTTAGGAAGTTGTATCCTAAACAAAATATAACTTGAAAACCCAGACTAGGTAGTGTTTCTCCTAGGGGTGATGTGTGATCTTCTTAATAGCCTTTGCGTAAGCAAAATTAGGGCATTGTAATTGAAAATTTCAAGCTTCCCATCTTTGATATGAACATAACTTTCGTCCTTGTTTCAGACAAAGAAAACTTGTGAGTTTAAACATAGTGGTTGGTTTGTGGCTTGACTTTGTGGCGATTGCTCCTTCACTTGCCAATTATAACTTTGATTTCACCTTGAAATACATTGCTTGCTAACCAATTTCTCTGTCACCCTTATCATAGAAAATATCTCTTCTCCGTCCAGACCCAATACCCTTAATCTGTTGTATTTCTTATGAACTGACATTTACCAAACCTTTTTATTTCACATGAATCCCAAAGCACGTCAATTGCCACCCACTTAGTGCGTATTGTTGTTCTTTCTTGACTTAGACCACTGGCCTCAGCCTTGAGGTATATTGCTCCTTCACTTGCCATGATAACTTTGATTTCCGCTTGGAAGACCTTGCTCGTCATTGGCTAACCATTTTCTTTATCAACCTCATCATGGAGAATACCTTTGATCTGTTAACCCAACATCCTCTATCTGTTGCATTGTTCATGAATTGATATATATCAAACCTTTGTATTTCACATGAATCCCAAAGCATATTGATTGTTACCAACTCAATGTGCACGTTGTTCTTTCCTATCTTATGCCACTTTGATGTGCCAACCAGATCCCATTTTGTGCAATTGGAAAGCTGGTGGCAAATTTTGAAGTCATTTCTCACTTGTTCTGACCAAACAAACTCTAGAACAGGAAGTAAAGAAGACAAAAGGAATAGAGTAAAGGATAATGGAAAGAGGTGATTCCTAACAAGAAAACTACAAAGTAGAAACCTATCAGATATGGATACCAACTCTAATAACCATGACATGCACCTGTGGCCTATTCTGTAAAGAAGGTCTGATGTTCAACTCTTGTTATACCCCTAAATCGTGAAACTGGGCTTCAATGCTTCGATTATCTAATCTGATTCACGATCTTTATTCGACTTATAGTGCCTGAAGGGTTTTCACCATCAAGCCGCTCTTATTTGTTCTTTCTCTCAACTCACCATCGCATTATGGTTTTGTGAAGGTTTTCACCAATAAGATTCTCTCGTTTTCATTTTCCTTATTCAGAATGGAGTGTTGCCCCTGATATGAGGCTTGCTCGACTTGGCATCTCTCGAAAACTAGTTGAAAAGTCTTTCTTTGGACTGTAGTATGGGCTTTTGGATAGGGTTAGAAAGAAAGGGTATCACGAAGGCTCAAAACAATTTGAATGGGCTCAAACTTACCACTTTTGGAATCGGATTTCTTACAACAACCACAACTTCTGGCCCAGTTTCTTTCTTGAGGACTTTTGGATTTTTATTTTGGTGTGACTGAACCCAAAGAGAGGCTACCTACGTATTCTTTCGGAATCAAGTCAAACGTAGTTCATGATTTTCCTTGTTGTTTCACTTATTATTATTTATTTATTATTTTTTTTAGTTTTTATTTTTTTCTATTTTTTTCTTTTTCCTTCTTTTCGTAGTTGATTCCAAAATAAGGGTATGAAATAAAAATAGATAGGGCTCAAAAGGGGGAAAAAGGGTAAAGTGTTTGAATAGCAAAATAAAATACCTTCGTCATTCCAATCTTCAAAACATGCCAAGTACAAACAACATAATTAAACAAGCCAAGGAAAATATACGTAACATCTTTTGAAGCACCAGAATTGATAACCATATCCATACACTTGCCTTCTACATTTGTCAATTGCCCAGCACCATTGGACAACAACCTCAGCACCACGAATGACCCCTCTAAATTTGGGGCAAACTTGCCTTTAGCTTCAAGCTGATGTGGCATGATGCATTTCAATTATATTTCTTTATGTTCTATATGCCCCAATTTTACACAATTCTGGCTTGAAGTGATCTCAAAATGCCTTTACTTATGTTCCTCAAATATCCCTATCATCTTCCAAATTGTTTCATTGCTTCATGACTAAACTAAACTTTTAAGACCAGGATGAGAATTATGTGTGCATGTCATGTCACTAGAGTCAGCAGGAAAAGAACTATAAGGAAGAGAGAACTAAACAAAAATGACTAGAAATAACAGAAAATTACATTAGACAGATGGTGAAAGGGTTTGAACAACAAACAAGCAAACTAAACTAGGTTTACAACCCTGGAACAACCCTAGACAACACTAAACAAGTTACTACAAAAAAAAACTAGGAAAAATAAAAGGATAGAAGAGTTTGAATCACAAGACAATATCCGGATTACAACCCTGAAAATAACCCGGACAACAGAAATGACAACAAAATAAACCACCAAGACTCCTCTCTAGATAGCTCATAGATGGAGCATCTTTCCAATTACGAAGTATGACATCTTAGCCATTGAGTTTAACATCAACATTGCTGGAACCTTCACAAGTCTTCATCTCACTATCCGTACCAAATTGCTTTTGGGTCCCTTGAGTCAGCGTGTTCTTATGATCAACTTTCTGAACCAAGAGTGACAATGCTGGAAGCTTTGAGGCAGTTGGCCCTCCGAGGATCTCAGAATAGTTTTTATATCCCTTTTCCACGCAACTCATGTCCTCCATATGCGTCTCATTGTGAACAAGCAATGGACTTTGGCTAGTATCTGCTGCATTTGGATTTTTCACGGTAATGTCACCTGCATCAATAAGCCTCTAGACTGGTCCTTTCAGATGCCAACACTTCTCTAAATCATGCCCCTAGGCATCTGAGCAATATGCGCACCTTTGAAAAAAATCAAACTTCTTTGGAAGAGGGTTTGGCATTTTTATCTGAATCGGCTTCAACATGTCCAATTTCTTTAGCCTCTGGAACAGACTGGCATATGACTCTCCCAATGGAGTGAATGTCTTCTTTCTCTACAATCTCTCGTTCTTAAATGCTTGATTAGGTCGGAAACCTGATCTAGGAGGGTTTCGATAGGCTGCTGGGGGTGAGTTAGACATTTGTGGACGTGGTGTGGGCCATTGCGGGCCTCGTGGATGTGGAGCATATAGTGATGCATTGTGGATGGGTATTGGGAAAGTGATGTATGATTTTGGTGGTTCTGTGGAGATGATTAGCAGTGAGGAGGATGACAAGGATATCTGCGGGGTCCATATTGAGGCTGAAAGCATTTAGCAAGAATTCCTATTGGATCTTGCCATTGGCGGGGCTTAGCAACATCATTTCTATAAAGTGGGAGGACTGTCCCGAGCAACTTGTTCGTTCCATCTGAGCCAAAAGTCCTTAAAAATTTCCTTTGGCTTATTTTATATCTGAGACAGGGAGGAGCTGTCAGGGACAATATCTATATTGAACTGAAAGTGTCGCACAAAATCTTGAGCCATGTCACCCAATGTAGGCCACTTACCGACATCTTAATGGTTATGCCATTCCAAAGCTGTCCCAGTTAAGCTCTTACTGAAATATTCCATCAACAAGTTATCTTTCTCTCTAACACTTCTCATTTCACTGTAATAAAACCTCAAGTGGGCTACCGGATCTCCACACCCATCGTACAAATTAAACTTTGGCATCTCAAACCCTTTCAGCTTTCTGGGTATCTTATCTTGCTCCACTATCTTAGCAAGCTTTGTAGTCTTACCAGGAAGCTCAAACAGAGGAGCGTGAGAGTATGGACCCGAGATCTTGAAAATTGGTTCTGGAGCATAGTGTGGGGCATCGGGGACTGATGGTGGAGGACACCCACTAATCCAAGCTTGGTATATTTTTGCCATTTGTCTTTTCAACCTCAAAACCTCTTCTTTCAACTCATATTCTAATTTAACAAATCCCTGAGACGGATCAGGTAATACCTGCGTTCAACCATTTGCCAGACATGACTGCCTTGCTATTTGACCTTGTGTTGTATGGATGAGTTACCTTAAGAACCACAAAACAACATCCCTTCTGCTCAATAAAGATAACAAAGGGAACAAAATGGGGACATCCTGTTAGCATTAGGGCATATAACAGCTAAAACTTTCAGAATGTGTGCAATGCACCTAGCAACAATTAACGGTTCTAGAATGACTTTGAGGGTCAAAGTGTCACTTGGCATCATCCCAATTTGTTCATTTCAACCTCTCTTTTTTTTCTTTTAATTAAAAAAAAGATTCGATCGAACCCTATGTAGGTTGCCTACGTATCATGAACCCGCATGAATAAGATCTTTGCGTAGTTTTGGTACATCTTGAATAAAGTGAATAAACTGACATTTTTTCTTTTTCATTAACGACTACCCTGATGAGAAAAGAGAAATAAAAGAAGTAAATACCCTATTTTTGAATTTTCTAGATTTAATGTTCTATGACCTATTCTAAACTCAAGTTTGACGGGCATGTTTTTTTCCTTTTTTTTTTTTTAAACAAATACTCTATTAAGGAAAAATTCTAGAAGAGAAATGTATTTTTTTTAATCTAAACAATAAACCACAGAAAAATTATTTTTATTTTTCATTGGATATCTTGATGCAAGATTTCGAAACAAGCAATAAACATATTTTTGGATTTCATTTTTATATGTACGGTAAATTTTTATTTCTTCACATTTTCACCAATTTTCCAAAGGAACACTTCAAAAGAAAATCTTTTTGGATTTTGGAATTAAAAGCTTAAAGAAAGCTTTTTAAAGAAGTACTAAAAGAAAATTCTTTTTTTTTGAAAAAAATTTTTGTCCTAATATACTTAATGAAACATAAAAACAATTCATTAAGTCCTAGATATTAATTGCCTAAAGAAAAAACAACCTCAATTTTTTTTTTTTCATTTCTAGCATTAGTATTCTAAAGAAAACTTATAATAAAAATATAAAATACAACATCTCCCTTTTTTTGGATTTTTGAATTACACCACCTTAACCAATATAAAATTAAAAAAGTACAATAACAAAAACTTGACATTAATGTACAAAGCTTAGAAAGTAAAAGACGGCATCAAAAACATACTCTAAAAGAACTAAAAATAAAAATAAAATAAATCTCCCTAAGCAACTCCTGAATGCAGCGGTCCTGGGATATCTGTCCTGCTCAAATTCCGGTTATTAAATTCACACTGTATGAGAAACTTAAATCAACCCTATGTGAGACGATAACATTCCCTACTAGACACATGCAAGATATTCGCTGAGGCTATTTTTCCAAAATGATTTATGTAGCCAAAAGATAATTAAAATTGCAAAATTTGGCTAAGACCCCGCGAAGCCAAGAACCTAAGATTTTCTAGGAAGACCGGACTGTATGTGGGTTGCCTACGTATCTCGCCCCGACAGACGAGAATCAGGTTCGTATAGTTCGAGCAGATTGGATACGGGCAAAAATTTAAAAAAAAAACTAACTTAGAGAAAACATATTTTTTGTCTTTTCCTTGAAAATGATGAAACATGCATACTCTTTTTTTATTTTCTTTTTTCCTTTTCCCCTTTTTTTTGAAAAGTGATAAAAGTGCAAAATCTTTTTGAATTTTTTTTCCTGTCTTTTCTTAATAATAATAAAAAAAAAGTAACAAAAACACGCCCTACTTTCTTTATTTTCACACTTCACCCACTTTTTTCTTTTTCTCTTTTTTTCATTTTTTCATTTGCCCTCAACTTTCATCGGTCCGCCAAATGACCCTTTTACCCTTGGAGAAATGCAACATGTAGCACATAGGATGCATCAAGATGGTTTGTTATTTGGGTATACCTATCCTATACGGACCCAACCCCCGTGTTGAGTCCCCTAAGTCAAATGCAAATGATGCAAACAAATGTACCTACTAGGGATCCAGCATGAGGTTGAGTTATTCTAGGTTAAAATCTTATGGGAGAAAGTATCTAGACTTGCTTACTCGAGTGGAAAACTCGAGCCGCGGAGGGTCAGTGTACCGGTAGCATTTCTTTCCAGCTTAACTGGTGGTGCTCCCCGCCTAAAACATGTGTGACTAAAATCCTTCACCGGGTGCCAAGCACCTCGGCTATCTCAAAGAAAGCGGGCTATGTCAAGTAAATGCCCAATTTTTATTTCAAGAAGACTTAGAGGGGGTGCGTGAGGAGGCAGTTTATATACGCAGTTCAAAAATTATCAAAGCGGTAAAAAATAACATTTAGCACATTTAAGCCAAAACATCAAATAAAAATCAAATAATAAATAAGCCAAATACAACAATTATTCCAAGCTCAAATTTCTAACCCTAAACTAGTGGTTCTGGGTTATGTCCCGAGCAGAGTCGCTAGAGCTGTCACACCTCCTTTTTCACTACACTCCGTAAAGGGGTATAATAAAAGGGAGTTTTTTCAATTAAAGGACAATCAAAACGGGATTATATTATTAAAAAAAAATTAGAGTCACCACTTGGGAGATTTATGGTGTCCCAAGCCACCAGTTTAAATCCCGAATCGAGGAAAGGGTTGACTTTGTATTACAGTCCGCGAACCATAAATCTGGGTAAGGAATTATATTAACCCGAGAGAAGGTGTTAGGCATTCTCGAGTTCCGTGATTCTAGCACGGTCGCTCAACTGTTACATTCGGCTTAATTATCTGATTTTGAACAATTATGAACCTATGTGCAAATTTTAGCTTTTAACCGCTTTTGTTAAGCTTGAAACGCTGATGTTAGGCTTAATCTTCAAATAAGCCAATTAATCCAATCTTCTAACTTAGAACTAAACAACCGTGAACCAAAAATTTATATAGTGAATAATATTTACTAAAACAAATCGTGAAAAACCATATTTAGGAATCCAAAATACAATGCAACGGACACAAACGACTCAAAACAGGGAAGGCATCGAAGATGCTAAACAAAGAGAACAAACAAAGCATTCAATTTAAACAAACCACCTAAAACAAATATAACATTGCATTTGGGATATTTAGATGAAGAAAAAAACCTTTACTGCTGAATATTTAAGCTATCATATTTGTTCGAATCAATAGGATCTCAGATTGGAAAACTGGATGTAGATCAGAACCTCATCGGCGACCACGGATCTTCTAACGGAAAACTCGTCGGCTCTAGCTCCGACTTTTTCAGGCATTGTTTTTTTTAGAATGGAGAAGAAGAAGAATAGTCAAAGGGGTCGTTTGGAGAAGACGACACATGGGGGGCTGGTTTTTAGAATGGAGAAGAAGAAAAACCGTTATGAGGGTCGTCCCTCACTGCCCCTGTATATCCTATGAATATTAAATGTATATCCAGTGTATACTTAGTCACTCCCAAGTTCCGTTTTTTTTCTCCCCTCTCTTTATTGAACTCTCTTACCTATAGAAACCCCCTACTTGTATGGTGTATTGCGGCTAATGAAGAAGAAACCTGGAGAGGGTCGTTCCTCACTGCCTTTGTATATACTATGTATATTGAATGTATATCAAGTGTATACCCCATCTCTCCCAGGTTCCCTTTTTTTTCTCCTCTCTTTCTGAAGCCCCCTCCTTTCTCCAGTAGGCTTCCCTTTAAAACCATAAGTTTACAAGCCCCCCACATGGCAAAACATAGTAAACAAGTGATGGTGGAGCACTTTTGCAAAGCACTACCTCTTGTTTTTGGACAACTTGTGTCCATGTGCTTGAGTTCTACCCATATTTTTGGGCAACTAGCACATGTACTTATATTCAGCCCATCCCGGCTGGCATTGCACCCAGCCTTGCGTTTTGACACTCCGCAAACGAGACTAAATCTACTACCTTATTTATTAATTAATTTTACTTAAATGAAAAAACAATTAAAATAAGATTGACCGTTAAAACAAAACTATTTTTTGTATTTTTCAAGATTTAAAATGACTACAAAATATTAATGAAACTATTTATTTATATTTTTTTGTTGTAATTTTGTTTTTTTGGTAATAAAATAAAGTAAAAGAGGAAAATTAGTTGAAATGGCTATATTAAACCTATATTAAACATTTACGCTAAATTGGATGAAATCTCGGAGAAGGTGAAAAATCACGTGTCTACAATGGTCATACTAGAACCTGAAATCTTAGCAATGCAACATGAACTTAAAATGATCCGAACCTCATCCAACACTAACCCGGGCCACTCGGAACCCCGACCAAATATACTAACAAGTCCCATAACATCACACAGACCTACTCAATGCCTCAAAACACATATAACAATATCAAAATGACTAGTCACACTTCAATTCGAGATCATTGAACTTTGAAACATCAACTTCAACAACCGATGCCGAAACCTTTCAAATCACGCCCGATTGACCTCAAATATTTCACACAATTCATATTTTATATAACAGATTTGTTCCAACTTCCGGAATCGGAATCCAACCCCGATTAAAAAGTTCACTCCCGGTCAAACTTTTAAAAAAATTCGACTTTCACCATTTCAAGCCAAATTCTACCACGGACATCCAAGTAAGAATCCGGACGCGCTCTCAAGTCCAAAAAACCTAATAGAACTAACGGAACCATAAGAAATCCAATCCGAGGTCAAATACTAAAAAGTCAAACTTCGTCAAACATTTTAAATTTAAATCTATAAGCTGAGAATCATTCTTCCAAATCAATTTCGAATAACCTGAAAACCAAAACCGGTGATTCACCTAAGTCATAATATATCATATGGAGCTACTCATGCCCTCAAATAACAGAGCGAAGTGCAAATGCTCAAAACGACATGTCGGGTTGTTACATCATCTCTCACTCAAACATATGTTCGTCCTCGAACGTGCCTAGTATTTTTTTAAAAAGCCATTGAATTGCCGTGTAACCTCACTATGCAGATACCTAGAGATGATCCTACGTCACCCTATCCTATATAGGTCTGATAACACAACATGACTGAAATTTCTTAATTTAACCTAGCCCATAAGCCTTAGAATCTAATTTCCACATCCTGAAATTTTCTATAAGATCAGAATCTTGCATCTACACACTGTATAAGTTTGAATAAGCTATATCCAACCATAGCCATAACTCAACATTAACTCACATGATATACCACATAACTCAAACACTCATAACGATAATTTATTATCACAACAACTGCTCATAATAACCCAATACAGGTAATAAACCTCTTATCAAATAGAGCTTTGTTCTAACACCTTCATATACTGCTAACGATGAAAAAAACACGCTTCAACTCATAACCGTTTGCCAGATCAACATGTTACGGAACTCCCTCTATTTCGATAGCAACCATAGCAAATTTCTAAGACGATCAGTATCAACATCCTTCCAAACATGCTGCAATCAGATCCGATAACACCCATTTTAGGTACGATGACCTTATCCCATCCAATACGGCCACTCTAGTTACATGACAAAACTATACAATCTAAAGTCACAACCTGTCAATCCGTGCACTAATAAGTAATATTCCAAATGTACTCAAACATGGAAAATTACATCAAACAAGATAACCATCCTGCAAGCTCAACGTGTATCACCACAACGCAATACTAAGAACTCATCATACACCACAGAACCAAAACTCACCAATATAACACAAGGTATCATACCTCTACATAACACCGGTAACATGCGCGACCCCATCCAAATACTGGTCCACATTATATACCTCGAGACACTTTGCACAAAATCTATAACCACTCGAATTCGACATCAAGTACCCAAAGTGAATTACTCCAACCACGGAGAGCCAATAGCACAATGTCATCATTCGGAAAGCACATATCCAATGCGCAATCAATCACGCAATACCCGAATATTCAACTTTCTCAAATTTTCGCTATAAGCCCAAATAGAACCGTATCATGTGTGCATACAACCAACGATTCACAACTCCCCGTAACATAGAAGGGTAATTCACAGATACTTTCAGAACACGAATAAGCTCAACAACAACATGAATGGAACATCCCTCAACAATAGTAATTTAGAGTCAACAAATCTGACCCAGTGCAGAACACACATCCATATTGGGCCTACCGATGAACCCCAAATCAAATCTGGTCACCCATGATAGATAAATAACCCTCCAAAAGTCCACAATGACTAAATTACAACACATACTATCTTTTGACTAACCCTGGGTATGTTTAACCAGCCTACATCCACGAAATAATCTACTCATGAGAACTCCTAGTCTCCAAATCCATATAACACATGAATCATTATATCTGATCTCAACACCACCGCCTGAATGTCTAACACTTGTTCAATACAATACCATCCTATGAGAAATACTCCTATAATTCTTCTATGCCAAAAAGCAAAATTTGAACTCTAGCAGTCGATTAAACAAGAGAGTGGCGCAATACCAATGAAGTATCCATAGATCAAACACATTGGCCCTTCTGAAACGTATGCACTCATCAAGCCATACCAGGTAGTAATATCATTCACCTAGTTATATGAAACTATCCATGATGCTTAAGGACTCATGACCTTCCTTTTCAAAACTGAACTACAACCTTGCACATGCAAATCTCAACTATACACAACACACCGCATATATTATGCCATCATACAAAAAATACGAGAACTTCGTAATCCACTCTGAGTCACAATCAACTACTAACTCAATTAGACAAGAACTTTCAATTTGGTTTCATCTGGAAAAAATCACTATACATCTCACGCCAGTTGTAAATATACTCCTCGAACTGTGGTAGAAACTGTTGAGATCTCTTCAAAACCCATTTTCACTTAAGTAATCCATCAGAACTAAATCTCTCTAACTCAACCAAGCCACTGAGGTCACCAATAACCCTAGAGCATTGGAACGAAACAATGATCCAACCTTCTACCAAGCTGTCCTATTTCTCCGAGTTCCTTCTAAATTACCTTCAAATTGATACTTCTCCTCGCTATAATACAACAATCCTCAACCAAGACTCACCACAGGAGACCTTAGCATAAAACTATACTACCCTAAGGCTCATAAGACATTGAATGATCTCTCAAGTACCCCATATGTACCACAACCGAGATACCCACTATGAAGAGACCTACTATAAATTTCAATATGTTTATCTTACCTTTCTAATACTGAATGTAGAATTCATAATGATACAGAAATATTGCGAGTCTCGACACCATCCAATGTAACTCTCAGCTTCTAGTCATATACAAATCTCCATCCTTCTCAATGGCATGTATAAATCTTGAATTCTTTAAAGCCATTCTCGAGAGTCATCCACTCTAATCAAATCTTAATAACACTTCCCAAACGCACTAAATGACATGTGCCCCATTTGTATAATAACACCCTAAGAAGTAATTCACACCTCGAAGCAACCAAGCAAATTTCTACTCCATGAACTCTACATCCTTCACAAAATAACTACTCAATGTTTCCCCGATTTCCATATACCCATAGAGTGTAATACAATGTGTATCAAGAAATTCCCTTACTCGAGTCATCCTCGATCACAACCTCTGTAAGCCATAACTGATTCACCAGTATACCTCAAACTAAAACAAATACAAGACATAACCATGCAATCAACTTATCAATAGCAGACTCCCCACTTGGCTCAAAGCCATAGACCAAAACACATAATAGCTCACAATGCCCCTACTCTATTACTGCCATAATATAGTGAGATTTAACTAAATCCTTCATAATCTCATGCATCATAAACCATCTAATATCTCAAATCATCTACAAATCTCGCATTCGCCCTTGAAACAGTCAAGCCAACACTCATAAGAGATCGAAACTCAAATTGCAACACATATAATTCACTGGTAAAAGAGAACTCGCTACAAAATAACATAGGGCTTACACAACCCCCAAGACACCCCGCAGGAGATAACTCACCTGCTTCGCATCAAACTAACATCTCTTTATACCCTTTCACAGTCATAAACATTACGTAATAACTTAATCTTTCCAAGTCTAAACTCATATCACAACATGAAAGTCTACTTCACTCCATAATTAAACAACATGAAAATGATCCCTCGACACACCCATAACTCGAGACTATTTGTCACATAAATACAGGTTTCAAGCACCCAATAATCCTTTCTACATCTCAAGCAAACTCTTCTCATCACATTCGAACACATCTTGCATTTACATCATACTCACCGCATAGTCACCCAATCATGAATCCCACTAATAGGGACACCACCAGACATATAAGTCCCAAAAGCACGTGCTCACACAATCGAAATATCCGTGCTCAAGCTAAAGTCAAAACCTGACCTCAAGTCCTCTAGAGTGGCCCATTATCAACACACCAAAATCATATTTTGCATCTCAACCATGGAATCACAAGTTGTCGATGCACAGTTGAAACTGACTGCTCACATACGCATACGAATGCGTGGAAGGAATTCAAAGAGTTATGCTTGAAATTGAATCAATACCGCACGATAATGAAAGAAAGATGGGGTATATATCCTAAATGTCTTGTAGCCTCTCGAAGATAGGTATAGACATAAACATAATGATTTGTAAGACTCTACTATACACTTGTTCATGACTTGTAGAACCTATGAGCCTAGAGCTCTGATACTAATCTATCACGAACCAAAATCCACTAGTCGTGATGGCACCTAACCCAACCCACTAGGTAAGCCAACTAAAAACTATATATTGTCAATAATGTTAATAAGTCAATTAAACATAAATAAATTAGCTGGATCTATTACATTCCCAAGGACTGGTAGTACAAATCATGAACTTCTACGAATAGAGTTTACAAAGGTGATATGAAAAGAATATATCTTCTATTCGAAAAGTACATAAACAGAGTTTTAAAATCTAAGGCTATTGTTAGCAAGAGGGAGCTATAGCAGGAATGCAAGTACACCTTCAAATCTAGCAACCATCGAACACAATAACATCGACATCCGAGATCTACACGCAATGTTCTTGTAGTCTAGTATGAGTACAACCCACCCCATGTAGTCAAAAAGTGATTAACCTGACCTCAAGTTGAAGGTAGTGACGAGCTGGAATATAGGTCAGGTCTAACACCAATAACCAACAGCAGTTCATACAACGCAGAGAATACAAACAAGGAAATAATCTCAGAGATAAAACTTGTCATCTTTTGCACAGTTTTTTCGAAAATATTTCTACTTTTCAAGAATAATAGTGAAAAAAATCATATATATATATATATATCGAAATCATCAAAAAATTATGAGATAGTTTGAAAACTGAAATTTTTCTAAAAAATCTTCTCCACAATAAATAAATAAAATATTTCATTTTCTTTCCAAATAACAAGTGTGAAATACCACTCTATGACCACATATCAATGTGTATAAAAATTCATGAATGATGTGATACTGTACAGCATGAGGAAACTGCGTCTCTATACATGTATGCCAAATATGCATGCTAGCACTATGATCTCAAAGATGAATCATGTACTCACAGTCTCAGAGTAATCAACCTCACTGTATCACACTTTCCACTTATCATACTTAGCTAATACGTACTGTATATGGCCTATACGGCCAAGGAAATCCATCCCGGAACATATACAACACTGACAATAAGTCACTCAGTACCAACGAAAATGGGTAATCTAACCCTGTGGAGAAATCCATCTCCAGGTATCAAGTACTTCGGACAAATCTATGTCCAGAGAAATCCATCCCTCAATAATATATAAATACTCAACCACTTTGTACAGTATATGGCTCATGCGGCCTAAAGAAATCCATCCCGGAACATATACAACACTCCTAATATCGAGGAAAATGGACAATTCAACCCTGTGGAGAAATCCATCTCCAGATATCAAATACTTCAACAAATCCATGTCCAGAGATATCCATCCCTCGGTAATATCATCCACACTCACTGGGGGTGTGTTATAGACTATAAAGGGTCTCATTCAGCCCAAGCGATATCATAATCATCAATATAATTATTGTGACGTGCAGCCTGATCCTATAACTGTCGCTCATAATAGGGCTCTAGGCCTCACTCAGTGATCAATCTCTCCAGTCACACCCACAGGCTCACAATATCATGAAAATTGACCAAGAATAATGATATGATGTATTAATGAGTAATAACTGAGATACGATAAAAATGCATGAATGTGACTGAGTACGAAATATCAATAAAATCAATAAGATGACGACAAGAATCGACTGTCACACCTCCTTTTTACGAAGCTTTACTACACCCCGTGAAGGGTATAATAAAAGGAGTTTTCACACTTAAAGGACAATCGAAACGGGATTTAATATTAAATTTCAGAGTCGCCACTTGGGAGATTAATGGTGTCCCAAGTCACCAGTTGAATCCCGAATAGAGGAATTATGAGTCTGTTAACAGTCCGCGAACCAGAAATCCAAGTAAGGAATTCTGTTAACCCGGGAGAAAGTATTAGGCATTCTCGAATTTCATAGTTCTAGCACGGTCGCTCAACTGTTGTATTTGATTTTATCTGATTTCAAAACTTGTTCTAATTTATGTTCCTTTTATTAGTAACCCGCTTTTTATATTTTTATTTTTTAATAAGAATTGCAACATCGTGAAAACGTATCTCGAACCACGTCGCACCAGTGCACCCGTGGCTTTTGACACATATCGACTTCGTTGAGATTTAGATTTGGGTCACATAAATGTGCACCCGTATTTAGGAAGATAATATTATTAAAATATGTGCCTAAAGCAACTACGCATTTATTATCTTTGGGGAAGACCATAAAATTTGCTAAACGGTCCGCCCGAATTCTATGTATTTTAATAGTCATTTGTTGAGGGCCCCACCCTTTGTATTTCGTTTGGGGAGGCTCGTCTCATCATTTTATTTAAGGTCAATCATAAAATGACTATTTATTTTGTTTCTAAAATAAAGAAAACCATAAACAATTATTTCTATTGGACATGACCGGACCTTATGACCTTACTTTGTCACCGCAGGTCCAATAACTAAACTTATGAAAGACCCCATTTTTATTTCCAGCCGCAAGCTTCAAGAACACATTGTGGGGCAACATTGGGCTTGCATCAGGCCCAAAGTGATGAGTGGAATCAGACCACCTGAGGTTGTAATGAGGGTCAAACCCCCATGCACACAGAACAACCCCAAGCCAGGTCCATATCGAATCCCAGCAATGTCATTTAAATTCTTTTCAAAACAATCCACGAATCAGATATTACTCAAAGACCGATTGATGAGTTTCTTAAGTGCTTCTACAATCATATAATCAAATTACGAGCCTGGACTGAAATTTTACTATCAATTTTTTAACCCAATGAATCAAATGGAATTAACTACTTAACTTGTACCTATTGTTTGATCATGTTTTCACTGCGTAATTGAAGTAGACTTTTAACTAGTGATATGAATCCCAAACAACGAAAACTTACCAGTTTCCTTATTATAAAAGATTCCAAACGAATAACTATTCAAAACTCATCTCTATACGAATCAATTCACTAAACTATCCACAACTGATAATCACTAGATCAAAATTCCAAACGGCCCAGCGAATTGCACGATTAGGATTGCACTAAACATAAATCCATTTGAATCACCCTACACATTTGTATATCACAGCTATCTTTATGACTAGTGACCACGGGTTAAGCTACATTAATTGTTAACTACTAACTCACCCACTCATAAGCAATTATACACAATTCATAATCCTAAGTTACACAGCCTTAGAGTAGTCTAGTTACAACCCAATTACTTAGATAATTCTCAGTTTTGTTCAAGTCCTGAAATTAATAATTCACACAAACACATATCAAACGAGAAAATTTCATTGATAATGATAAACATTCATTTCAATTAACTACTTCCAAATGATCCTATTAATCAACAGAACTTGAATCTAACTTTTATTGCACTTGAACTCAAAGCCGTATCAGGAATGTTCAAAAATATACCTGGATTTAAGCAAAGAAGAAACAGGAGGTCAGTGGAGTTTCAATGACCAGCTGCTAAACCAACAGCAATGATACCCAGTGTCACACCTCCTTTTTACCGAATTACTATACCCCGGGAAGGGATATAATAAAGGAAGAAGTTTTTCCACTTAAAGGATAGTCGGAACGGGATTTATTTATTTAGATTCAGAGTCGCCACTTGGGAGATTAATGGTATCCCAAGTCACCGATTGAATCCCGAACCAAGGAAATTATGACTTTGTTAACAGTCCGCGAACCAGAAATCTGGATAAGGCATTCTGTTAATCTGGGAGAAGGTGTTAGGCACTCCCGAATTTCGTGGTTCTAGCACGGTCGCTCAACTATTGTATTTGATTTATCTAATTTTAATACATGTTCTAGCCTATGTGTCTTTTATTAATAATCCACTTTTATTGTATATCTATTTTTAAAGAATTGCAACGTCGTGAAAATGTATTTCGGACCACACCGTACCAGTACGCCTGTGGTCTCTAACACATTTCGACTCCGTTAAGATTTAGATTTGGGTTGCATGAAATGCACACCCATATTAGGAAGGTAATATTATTAATAATCACGCCTAAGGCATCTACGTGTTATTATCTTTGGGGAAGACCGTAAAATTCGCTAAACGGTCCCCCCAATTTCTAACATTTTTGTAAGTCATTATTGAGGGCCCCGCAGTTTTTTTTTATTAGCGAGGCTCGTCTCATTTTGTTTAAGGTCCATCCCTAAGTATGCTACATTTTTCTATTAGTTTTGAATCTAAAACAAAAAAACAAATCCTACTTAACTTGTTACTAAGGCAAATGCCCATGCTTAAAATGGGCTTTGCAGTGATTTCCAAACAGGCTTCAATGTACGGCCAGAAACGGGCCTAGGTCACCAAATATTTACTCTTAGATCATATCACACTTACTTAAATCAAACTAGTATTGATAGTTTTGATTATGAATTAGTACTCAACCAAGCAGAAGGTATTTATGTAAGGTATCAATCAAACCAAAGGATGTTATTAACTAAACCAAACTTATAAACTTAGGGAACTGAATTCATGAACACTCACAGATCCTAATATCGATTTAGCAATTATTATTCGAGTACATACATTATTTGAGTAGTTATTCTCA
>MU668801.1:3153-35797 GCA_026770625.1 Nicotiana glauca
TAAATTTGAATTTTAGTAATGAACTTTTATTTATGAAAATTGGAAGGAAAAACCTTAGATTTTTAAAAGTATTAAAAGAGGAATTAATTGATGAGTTAGTTGGCTGGCCTGACAGAGGTGTCCGGCACCACCACGACCCTTAGTGGATTTTGGGTCGTGACATCTGTCCCTAATAGCCTAGCCTCGCCCGACTCAAACCAACCAACTAGAGATCTACACCGCCTCCCATACAAAGCCTCATACGAAGCCATCTGAATACTCGACTGGTAGTTGTTGTTGTAAGCAAACTCTACAAGCGGTAGAAATTGATCCCATAACCCTCCAAAATCAATTACATAATCACGCAACATGTCCTCCAATATCTAAATAGTGCGCTCGAAGTGTCCGTCCGTATGAGGGTGAAAAGTTGTGCTCAACTCAACCTGAGTGCCCAACTCTCACTGCACAGACTTCCAAAACTGCGAAGTAAATTGAGTGCTCCTATAGGAAATGATAGAAATTAGGAAACCATGCAAACGAACAATCTCCCGGATATAGATCTCTGTCAACCGCTCTAAAGAATAAATAGTACACACAGGAATGAAGTGCGCGGATTTGGTCAGCCGATCCACAATCACCCAAATAGTATCGAACTTCTTCAAAGTCTATAAGAGCCCAACTATAAAGTCCATGGTGATCCGCTCCCACTTTCACTCTGGAATATCTATCTGCTGAAGCAAGTCACCCGATCTCTGATACTCATATTTCACCTGCTGACAATTGAGACACTGAGCTATGAATTCCACAATGTCTTTCTTCATCCTCCTCCACCAATAATAATGTCTTAGATCCTGATACATCTTCGCGACACCTGGATGAATGAAATACCGTGAGCTATGGGCTTTCTCCAGAATCAACTCCCGAAGCCCATCCACATTGCGCACACAAATCCGGCCGTACATCCTCAACACCCCATCATCCCCAATAGTCACATCTCTGGCATCATCGTGCTGAACTCTTTCCTTAAGGACAAGTAAATAAGGACCATCATATTGGCGCTCTCTGATGAAGAAAACCAAGAAATCACACAAGCCAATACCCGACTAGGCTCCGAAATATCCAACCTCACGAACCGATTGTCCAAGGCTTGAACATCAATAGCAAGAGGTCTTCCCTAACTGGAATATATGCCAAACATCCCATACTCACCGCCTTTCGGCTCAAGGCATCGGCCACCACATTGGCCTTCCCCAGATGGTACATTATAGTAATATAATAATCCTTTAGCAACTCCAACCATCTACGCTGCCTCAAATTGAGATACTTCTACTCGAACAAGTGCTGGAGGCTACGATGATCAGTAAACACCTCGCAAGACATACCGTATAAGTAGTGCCTCCAAATCTTCAATGCGTGAACAATGGCAGCCAATTCTAAATCATGAACAGGGTAATTCTTCTCATAGTGCTTCAACTCACGAGAAGCATAAGTAATTAACTCTACCCTTCTGCATCAATACACAACCAATACTAATTCTCGAAGCATCACAATACACGATGTATGAACCTGAAGTTGATGGCAATACTAACACTGAAACTGTGGTCAAGGCTGTATTGAGCTTTTGAAAGCTCTCATCACACTCATCCGACCACACAAATGGATCACCCTTCTGATTTAACTTGGTCAAGGGCGATGCGGTAGATGAAAATCCCTGAATAAACCGACAATAATAGCCCGCCAAACCAAGAAAACAATGAACCTCTGTGGCTGAAGACGGTCTGGACCGACTTTGAACCGCCTCTATCTTCTTCGGATCAACCTAAATACCCTCACTAGACACTACGTGCCCCAAGAATACCACGGAACCGAGCCAGAACTGACACTTGGAGAACTTTGCATAAATCTTCTCCTCCCTCAATCTCTGCAACAAAACTCTTAATTGCTCTGTGTGCTCATCCTGACTATGCGAGTATACCAGAATATCATCAATGAAGACTATGACACACGAGTCTAGATACGGCCGGAACACCCTGTTCATCAAATGCATGAACGCTGCTGGGGTATTGGTTAGCCAAAAAGACATCACCGAGAACTCATAATGACTGTATCGGGTCCTGAAAGTTGTCTTAAGAATATCCGAGTCCCTGATCTTCAACTAGTAATAACCTGAGCAGAGATCAATCTTGAAGAACATTCTCGCCCCCTAAAGCTGGTCGAATAATTCATCAATGCGAGGCAAATGATACTTGTTCTTAATTGTTACCTTGTTCAACTTCCTGTAATCAATGCACGTCCTCATAGTGCCATCCTTCTTCTTCACAAATAGAACTGGCGCGCCCCAAGGCGACACATTGGCCGAATAAACCCCTTCTCAAGGAGCTCCTGAAGCTGCTCCTTCATCTCCACTAGTTCTATACGATACAGTGGAATAGAATGGGCTGAGTGCCCGATAACAAATCAATACCAAAATCAATATCCCTGTCTGATGGCATGCCCCACAGGTTTGTAGGAAATATATCGGGATAATCCCTCACAACTGGAATAGAATCAATACTGGGAGTCTCTACACCGACATCCCTCACAAATGCTAAATATGAAAGACAACCCTTCCCAACTATACGCTAGGCCTTCAAGAAAGAAATCACTCTACTGGGGATGTAATCAGTCGAACCTCGCCACTCAATCCGTGGCACACCTAGTATAGACAATGTCACTATCTTAGCATGACAGTCCAACATAGTACGACACAGAGATAGCCAATCTATACACAAAATAACATCGAATTCTACCATACATAATAACAATAGATCCAGTTAGGTCTCTAGACTCCCAATAGTCACCACACACGACCGGTACACACTGTTTACAACAGCAGTATTGCCCACCGAGGTAGATGCATGAACAGGTGAAATAAGAGACTCACAGTGCATATCCAAATAACGAGCAAAGTATGATGACACATATGAAAAAGTGGAACCGAGATCAAATAATACAGAGGCATCTCTACGGCAGACTGAAACAATACCTATAATGACAATATTGGAAGAAATATCATCGGGTCTAGTTGGAAGTGGATAAAAACAGGCCTGACCGCCACCTGATCTAGCTCCCCCTCTAGGGCGACACCTAGCTAACTAACCTCCACCCCTAGCTGAGTGGGTGGGTGGTGATAAAGCAACTAGTGCTGAAGCCGACGTCTGACCCCTTGGCTGAGATGAACCCGCAAGATGACGAGGACACTGCCTCCACATATGGCCCATCTCTCTACACTTATAGCAACTCTGGGTGCTGGAGACGGGGACTAAAGGGAGCCCCTAGCACCGGAATGACTAGCAGATGCACCTGGTATAGAAGATCCCTGAACTGATGGAGCACGTGACGAACTCTGAGCTGGAAGGGAACTAAATAATAACTGGCCCTAATGAGAACTGCGAGAACCATGACCCGATAATTCCCCACGATAACCGGGGCGATCTGGCTAAGCATGCCTGAATGGATGGCCTCTACCATGCTGAAACTGACATCTCGAAGGAGCACCACTATAACTACCAGATCCTCGAGGCCTCTTGGCCTCCCTCTCCTATTGCTCCTGGCGATGAACTAACTCAATCTCACGAGTAATGTCCACCACCTCCTTAAAAGTAGTACCAGACACCCTCTCTCTGGTCATGAGAATACGAAGCTAAGTGAGGCCATCAACAAATCTTCTAATCCTCTCTCTATCTGTCAGAACCAACCAAATAGCATGACGAGCTAACTCTGAGAACCTTATCTCATACTGCTTCATAGTCATCTCTCCCTAACGCAACCACTCAAACTGCCTGCGCAGTTCCTCTCTGCGAGACTACAGTACATACTTCTCCAAAAAAGAGAACAGCGAACTACTGCCAGGTAAGGGGTGCTGAACCAACATGCCTATGCCTCTCAAATGCCTCCTACCAAGTGAAGGCAGCTACAGAAAATTGAAAAATAGTGAAAGCGACCCCGCTGGTCTCCAAAATACTTACTGTGTGAAGAATCCTCTGACACTTGTCTAACAAACCCTAGGCATCCTCGCCCTCTGCACCACTGAATTCGAAGGCTGAAGTCTACCAAACTTCTCCAACTTGCGATGCTCATCCTCTAGCATGGCAGGAGCTACATAGTCTTGAGTAGCTGTAACCGGCTGGGCTGGATGTGCCCTCGGTATCTGAAGTCCCTGCACGACGTGCTCAGGTGTGCATGCGGCATGAGTTTGATTGCCTCCCCCAGCCTGAGAAGTAGTTGTAGCTGTAGTAATTGAAACCGCCTGAGCTAGGCCAGTGCATACCGATAGAATCTTAACCAAGGCCTCCTAAAGACCCGGAATTATAATGGGCACAGCTAGTGCCTAAGCTGGTAATGCTGGAGCGTCCATAACTGGGACCTGATCCTGAACTAGGGCGGCTGGTGGATCTGCAAGTGCTGCCCAAGCTGCTGTGCGGGCCATACCTCTGCCCCTACCGCGACCGCATCCTCCACCTCTAGTGGCCACAACTGGTGGTACTGGTGGTCGTCCATCCTGATCGCTAGCGCATGTCCTCACCATCTGTAAGAGAATAGAATAACAGAGATTTAGAACTCGGATCAACAAATTCACACGACAAGAATTTCAAGAATATGAAGATTTTCCTAAAGGTTCTGCAGCCTCTCGAGGACAAATACAAACATCTTCATACCGATCTGCGAGACTCTACTAAACCTACTCATGACTCATGAGACCTATGTAACCTAGTCTCTGATACCAACTTTTCACGACTCTAAACCCAAACCTGGTCGTGATAACATCTTTTATGAAGACAAGGCCAACCTACAAATTCTCAATTTATTTTTAAGAAATTAAGCAATAAACCAAGTCTTAACATAATAATAAAAACCCAAAATGAGGTAAACAATACAGTTGCAGAATAGACATAGTCCGACATCGGGGTATCACCAGTCATGATTATCTATAACAATACTACAAGTCTAAAAATGTTTACTCAACTATTACATAACTAAACATAAGGAAGTAATATAGAGAGAGAAGCACTAGGCTACGAATCGTGGAGCAGCTACCTAGTGAATCTCCGAAAATCTGCTGGACAGCTCTCAACCCTCGCAAGCAGGATGTGATGTGCCTAAATCTTCACACGGGGTGCAGGGAGAAAAGTGAGTGCTCCAACTCAGTGAATAATAATAATAAATGCAGATTGAGCAATAAGAAATCACGTAAAATCACATCAATAGGCTATAATGAATCAGTAAAAACCTGTAAAAAAACCCTAAAACAATGAAAATATGCAAACTCACTTTAAGCTTCTTTAGAAATGCCCTTTTAACAGTTAAGCAAGTATAATTATAGGCAACTAGAAAAGATACACAAATAAAGAACCACCCTTCAGGCATAATACCAAAACAATCAGCCCCTCGGGCAATACATGGAACAATACCAGCCCCTCGGGCTATATCTCATATCACAATGGGTACCCCTGCTCATTGGGGGTGTATAGACTCCTGGAGGGACCCTTACGGCCCAAGCGCAATATCAAGCCATCTCGTGGCGTAATCACATAGGCCCTCGACCTCATATCTTCAAGCCACCTTGTGGCATAAAATCTCAAGCTCTAGATCTTATAACCATAATCAGTGAAACCTTACAATACAGGCCCTCAGCCTTACTCAATTAGAATCTCATAAGCCACTCGGGTAATAGTAAGACATGATACTCAGCTCAATTATCATTTAATGTATTAAAATAGAGTAAAAATGGTTGAATTATGAAAAATAGTAGTTTATAACATGGCTGAGTAAAAGTATAAATTCAAAACAGTGAGAAAATATCCGTAAAAATTCCCTAAGGGTCCAAATAGTTGGCTGAGGCCCAAATATGGCATTCAACCCAAAACATAATGATAACAAATAGTTTTCAGTCAAATACGCGGTAAAATAGTCATTCGGGATGGGCTAAGTCACAATCCCCAACTGTGCACGACCCCACGCTCGTCATCTAGCATGTGTGTCACCTCAATATAGCACCACGATGTGCAATCCGGGGTTTTATACCCTCAGGACAATATTTACAATCATTACTCACCTCAATCCGGTCCAAACTCTAACCGGTGATGCCTTTGCCCCTCGAATCAACCTCAACTCACGTCGAATCTATCCAAAAACAGAATCACAACATCAAATATGCCAAGGGAACGAAGCCCATGCAAAAATAATCAATTTACAACATAAATCCCGAAATTATTCAAACCCGACTCCCAGGCCCACATCTAGGAATTCGATAAAATTTACATTATTAGATTCCTTATCTCCCCATGAGTTCATACATATCAAAATTTCTGAAATCTGACCACAAATGGCCCTTCAAATCCTCAATAAAAGGCCTAGGTTTCCAAGCCCTAGTTTCCTCTATATTTAACCCTTAATTTCCCCTAATTACAGCTCTAATCCATGAAATAATACTATAGAAATGAGTTTTCATGATCCAAAACCTTACCTTAGTGAAGTCTCCTTGAATTCTCTATTGAAAATCGCCCAAAACTCCAGAATTCGAGTTTAAAAATGGTGAAACCCTCTAAAAATCGCGAAGGAAGAAATATATACATTCTGACCCAGGCTTTTCGCACCTGCGATCAATCCACCGCATCTGCGGTACTGCTTCTGCAATCCCACGCTCCGCATCTATGATTTCCACTTACTCGACCAATTTTGCCTTTTGCGGTTCAAATATAACATCTGCACCATTGCAGGTGCGCCTCCTCGACCGCTTATGCGGTTTCAGCTATCCTTCAACCTGGCCGCATCTGCGGCTCTCTTTTCGCTGCTACGAGACTGCACCTGCGGTCACATAGCCGCAAGTGCAGCTATGACAACAAATTCCATACTTTAGCTGCCAAACCAACTTCCAAACTTTCTGCCAACCATCCGAAATCACCCGGAGGCTCCTGGGACCTCAACCAAAAGCACCAACACATCATATACTCCCATACAAACTTATAACAATCTTCAAAACACCTCAAACAATATAGAATCAACCAAAACACATCGGATTCAAGCCTAAGGTTCAGAAATCTTCCTAATTTTGCTTTTGATAAAAAACCCAACCAAACCACGTCTGAATGACCTAAAAATTTTCACACACATCCCAAATGACAAAACGAAGCTGCTACAACTCCCGAAATTCCATTCCGACCCCTATATCAAAATCTCACCTATCAACGGGAAAACTCCAAAATTCCACTTCGCCAATTGAAGCCTAAATCTATTCTGGACCTCCAAACACATTCCGATCACGCTCCTAAGTCTCAAATCACCTCCCAAAGCTATCTGAACCATCAGAACTTACATCTGAGCTCTCTAACACATAAGTCAACATCTGGTTGACCTTTTCAACTTAAGCTTCCTTAAAAGAGACTAAGTGTCTCAAGCCTTCTCAAAACGTCTCCAAACCCGAGCCAACCAACCCAATCAGACATAAAACCAATAAACAAAGCAATAAGAATTAAAAATGGGGAAAACAGAGTGGTAACTCATGAGATGACTGGCCGGGTCATCACAGCCAGTGTCTAAATCATCTCAAGAATGAATTATAGATACAAGGGCTACAAATCACATGGTCTCTGATATAAATCTACTAAAGAAGAACATGGTAGTTGAGACAAGTAATAAAAAAAGGGTACTACCACCAAATGGTGATATATCTCATGTCACACACATAGAGTCTAGCTTTATTTCATAAAGAAACAATACAACAAATGTGTTCCATGTTCCTCAATTTAAATACAATCTACTTTCTGTCACCAAGCTAACAAACGAACTCCAATGCTTAGCCATGTTTTTTCTTGATTTCTATGTTTATGGAGGATCTCTTCACTAGGAAAGTAAAGGAGATTGATAAAGAAGAAGCAGGGCTATATCTACTACAAATGGATGCTGAGAGAATGAACTTCATATATTTCAGTTGGTCTACTAAAGAACTTGGAACATCTACAGATGAGAGTTAGAATGTGGACTTATGGCATAGGAGATTTGGTCATATGTCTGTTATAGGACTTCAAAAATTACTTTCTATTCATCTGCAAACTATTAAAGATAGAGTGAATAAGTGAAATGTATGTCTGTGTGCCAAACAAACAAGACTTCTATTTCCTTCAAGTAATATTAAAAGTACTAGTCCCTTTAATCTTATTCATATGGACGTATGGGACCATATAAAGTAGCTATATTTGATGGAAACAAGTACTTTCTAACTGTAGTAGATGAATATTCTAGAATACATGGGTATTTCTGCTTAAATAAAAGTCTAATGTATGTGTTTGCCTTCAGTATTTCCTCAATTTTGTACAAACACAGTTCAACGAAAAAGTCAAGATAATTAGAACTGATAATGGGACAGAGTTTGTGAACTCTATCTGTGATACTCTATTAAAAAATCTAGGAATAATACATCAAAGGACATATGCATACACCCCTCAGCAAAATGGTGTATCTAAGAGGAATCACAGACACATTATAGAAGTCACCGGAGCTATTATATTTCAAGCTAGATTCCCATCAAATTTTGAGGATACTGCATTATTGCTGCAGTTTACTTAATAAACATAATGCCTAGTTTTGTGGTTCATATGTCACCCTATGAGAAGCTACATAACATAAAACATTTCCTAGGACATCTAAGAGTACTAGGATATCTATGTTTTGCTACGATAGTACAGGAACATGACAAGCTACTAAAGCTAGAATAGATGCTCAAATGGGGTACTCTGAGATACACAAAGGATATGTTGTGTATGATTTGTATACTCACACTTTTTTTTAATAGAGATATCACATGCAGATAGGATACTTTTCCTTTCACTAAATAAAAGTTCACAACTCAGCCATTGTTTGTAGATACTACACCAAACTCAGGGATCTTCACGGATACTTTTGATATTATATTTGATGTCCCTACTAAACTGAATGAATCTGCAGGTACCCAAACACCAACAGAAGCTCCTACAAATTTCACAATAGAAATCAAATGTCAGCTTACATGTCAGGTCCTCAAGATCATATTAAGAAGAGACATTTGTGCATCAGCCTATATCTGTTATGCCTATCACTCAGAATCATCAGAATGATCAACCTAATCAACAACAACAACCTGCCACCAAAAAATCAAATAGAGGCACAACCTTCAGTTTGGATGAAAGATTTGGTTTCTCTTAATATACATCAGGATGTACCCTATGCCTTAAACCAATACATAGGATATGACAATCTGTCACCTAAGTATCAAGCGTATATTGCTGCTTCTTCTACTGTTTGTGAATCTGCTATATACTTTGAAGCTATTAAAGATCCTAAGTGGGTTGAAGCCATGAGTGAAGAGATAAAGGCACTTAAAACTAATCATACATGGGATGTTATTAGTATGCCACAAGGTAAAAATCCAATAGGTGTAAATAGATCTATAAAATAAAATACAAAGCATCAGGAGAGATTGAAATATTCAAAACTCGATTAGTAGCAAAAAGGAATAGTAAATAGGAAGGAATTGACTACCAGAAAACAATTTTACCTGTTGTGAAGATGGTCACTGCAAGAGCTATATTAACAGTAACAGTAGCAAGAAAGTGGCACATACATCAAATGGATGTATACAATGCATTTCTTCCAGAAGATATTCGTGATGAAATATATATGGACTTGCTTCAAGGATTTAACAGTCAGGGGGAGAGTAGATTAGTGTGCAGACTTATTAAATCTGAGTATGGACTTAAACAAGCATCAAGACAGTGGAGTGAAAAATTGTCTGAAGCTCTATAAAAGTTCAAGTTTAAATAGAGTCAATTTGATCACTCTTTGTTGATAAGGAGGACAAATGAATGCGCTTTTATAGTCCTAGTATATGTTAATGATATGTTAGTCACACAAAATAGTTTGAAACTTGTGGAAGAAACAAAAGCTTTACTGCAACAATCCTTTAAAATGAAGGACTTAGAAGAGCTAAAATACTCTGTTGGCATTAAATTTGCCAGGTCTAAGCAAGGGATCACAATGTATCAGAGAAAGTATGCATTGAACTCATTTTAGAAGTTGTCCTAACAACTGCTAAACCTGCTTTAACTCCCATTGATATTACTATGAAGCTTACTTCTAAACAGTATGATGATTATGTTGGAAAGAATAAAAAAATAGAAGAAGATTTTCTAACAGATCAAACATCCTATCAAAGACTAATAGGAAAGTATTATATTTAACAGTAGCAGGGCCAGACATTGAGTTAATTTCTTCAACAACCAAAGAAATCTCATATGGAAGCAATCTTAAGAATTGTCAGATATGTAAAACATCAACCAGGGCAAGGCATCCTATTATCCAGTAATTATAATAACAACATCACTGCATATTGTGATGCAGATTGGGCAGCCTGCCCACTCACAAGGAAACCTATTATTGGTTTCCTAATTAAGTAGGGGACTCTATAGTATCATAGAAATCTAAGAAGCAAACTACAGTTTCTAGAAGCTCAGCAGAAGCTGAATATAGGAGCCTTAAAATAACTGTAGCAGAATTGGTTGGCTTCTAGGTGTGCTAAAGGAGGTAGAAACATAATTTAAAGCTCCAGTTAACATTTATGCAGACATTAAGGAAGCTATACAAATAACTGCAAATTCACTTTATCATGAGAGAACCAAACAAATAGAAATTGATTGTCATTTTATAAGAGAAAAAATAAAACAAGGTGTGATCATCACCAACTACATCACTGCAAAAGAGCAACTTACTGATATTCGCACCAAAGGTCTCAATCGAGTTCAACATGAGCATCTCAACTCCAAGCTAGATGTACTTAACATCTTTACTATACCTAGCTTGAGAGTGAGTGTTAAATGATACAACGGCAGTAGAGTCATTTTATAAGCATTAAGTATTATTAGTTGTATAATTCGGTAGTTAGCTATAATAATTATATATAGTAGCATCGTGTACGAAAGGGGATTCAATGGGTTGAATAAGAAATCAATCTCTTTCTTCTTCTCTCTATTATCTTCTTCTCCTCTCTAATAGTCTACTTTTTCTTCTTGATCAAGAGTTCTTGACTAACTAGATGGCCGGCACCGGTGCTGTGCATGGGCCTATGCCCAACATCATTTGTGCTCACTGTACAACTAAAAGTTGACCAAAAAAGGTTTAATATGGTATTTGTTTCCATCATTCAACGGATAACAAAAACTAAATAGTTTGAAGTCAGATTATATATAAAAAAACTCCAAAACACATTACAAAAACTAAATAATTTCAATGGTTGATGTAAGTCGAACCAGGTAATACTCAATGTAGAGAATGCTTTCCGCTGCATCTCGGAAACAAAGTTAATTAAGTCAATTAGCTATGTGGTACAACTTGAAGAATATATTTATTATAAAATTTTGGTCATCATTAAATTGGACGATAAATATTATATATTAAAGTCAAAGGTAAAAACAAACAATAAGCATATTGACTATAAATATAGAAATGTTAAAGCGAAAAATCAAACAAGCGAGAAACGCATTTAGTATGGAAAGATTAAAACGAGGCAGAACTTTTTGATCATATTTATCTAAAAGCAACATTCAAAATCTAGAGGGACAAAAATTAGAAAACAATATAATAATTTTCACGCATAACATTAATAATCAAAGAATTGGAAATAAGAGAGATAAAGTGTAAGATTTCAAATTTCGAAGGCTCTATGGTACTTACCAACTTGAGTTAACAGAATTTCTTTTCTTTTTTTTTTAAAGTAAAACTGGTTGCTAATCAATATTTTTAAGAAGAAAATATTGGAGATGCTGAACATTTTGAGAAACTTTTAGAGCTTCAATTTTACCTCTTACTCCAACGAAAATAGCATAGGCTCCTAGATACTGCTTCATCAAGAGCAGAATATAGAGAATCATGCAATGCCATCTGCCAAAGAGGTTCAAAGTAGGGGTGTATATGTACCGGGCTGGTTCGATTTTTATCAAAACCAAACCAAACCAACTATATCGGTTTGAATTGGTTCGGTTTTGTCGGGTTTTTCGGGTTTACGGGTTTTCAGGTTTTTTGTTATTTATATATTATTTCAATCTTACTTTGTTAAATATTTGATATGTATACATCTATTTAGTAAAAATAAAAAAAATTGACAAATATATTATCAATTAAAATATTCTTATGCGAGAATTCCATTAGTTAACACATAATAATTTTTTTTAGTTGTCTGACAATAATTTTTCGTTGATATACACTTTCAGGTTATCCGAATTTAGTAATTAAACATAAAAATCAATATGATACCTAAATATTAATAACCACTTTACATTCGAAAAAGATATAGAAATTTAATACATCTTAACACATGATATGAATATGTAAGAACAAAGAGATAGACCTATTTTAGTAACACTTGATAAGAAACTGATCATACAACCCATTATTTAAGGTCAATAAATATGGAGCACTTCATATTCTATTCAAATTTATATCCCGCAAGAGAATCCCAAATATTTCTAGATATTTTTTAAGGAAAATTTTATATAAAATCTTAAATAATATATATAAAAATTATATATTTATATGTCGGGTTGGTTTGGGTTTTTTTATTCAATACCAAACCGAGTCGAGTTTTTTAATCGGTCTGATTTGACTTTTCGGTTTGGTATAATTTTTCGGTTCGGTTTGTACACTCTTAATTCAAAGTGTGAGCAATAGACCAAACTAAATATTTCATGAATTTACTACTTTTAAATTAAAGAAACCACTTCTTTATCTGTAGAGAATGTTCTGAATGTGGTTATCAATAAAAAAACTTGTTAAGGAAGTTCTAGATGTGTAGACCTTGCTTCCTAGCAAGAAAGATTTAAATTCTAATACCATACATCTAGCTAAAAAATAATTAATAATGAAATCAAGCTAAATGCCTCTGTATTAGTTGAATCTTCAGCGCACAAAGAAGCTATAAGACTATGACTTTAGTATAACACGTTAGCTGAAGAGGTACACCCAACCTCCAATATCTTGTCAGAAATTGACCTAGCAGAAATCCCAAACTGTTGTCATACGACAATAAAACCTGACGTTGTATATATTAAGGGAAAATTGGTATCATAAATATTCAACTTTTTCCTAAGTAGTCCGTGTAAGTTTCAGCCTATTAGGAGAACTATTACTGTTAGCAACCTTAGACTACCAACTTAATCACCGTTGTATAAAATTGTCGCGATTAAAAATCTACTATAGGTCGTGATGGTGCCTAACACCGTCGTCAGGCAAGCCAACGTTGATTTATCAATTTAATTACTCATTTTAGAATGTTAAAATCATAATTTTTAGTAATCAAATAGCATGAAATAGAATTTACAGGGTAAATAATAATATTTACACGAACTACAATAATGCACAACCTATAGGAATCTCCAAAACCCGGTGTTACAAGTGCATGACCATTTTTCTAAGGAGTACAATAATAATACAACATCTATCCCGAACGTAATTAGAAAGCATAAAATAAATAGTACAATGGAGACTCGGTGGACTGCGATGCGTAGCCTGAATTGTTGTTCACATAAAGTCTCCTCAACATTTGCGCCTATGTGCCAAGGTAATCATCAAATGACTTGTCAGATCCTGCACATTTAGTGCAGAAGTGCAGCATGAATACGTAAATCAACGCATACCCAGTAAGTATCTAGCCTAATCCTAGAGAAGTAATGATGAAGGATCGACATCGACACTTACCAAAGGTTCAATAAACCAATATAATAAAACATAACCATATATGAAGCATATTGCAATGATGAGGTAAATCTGTAAGTTACATAATCTTCCGATTATTTCTTTTAAAGCATGAATTTCTAAATCTTGTATTCTCCCTTAACAACTCGAAAAATGCCAAGTGTCAATATCAAATAAATAAGGAATACCATATAAAAGGTCGGGCATCAATGAAAAGATTATCTCATGAATATTCGGACTACTAGGGATATAACGCACGATTCTGTCGAGGTCGTTTGGCCCAATCCAGAATAATGTGTACACTATCGAGGATCGTGCATCACGAATCATAGATGCATCTATATACTGTTGCGGTATTCGGGCCGCTCCACAAGAAAATGAAGGAAGGTATCAAATGAGATACGTGATTATTATACAGTACATGAGCACAAACTGAACATAATATTTATCGTTTCTCAAATAACTAGACAATAACTCAAGGTGATAAGGCTTGGCCCAGTATACGTATATTTATTTCTAAATCAATTTGAGTTATAACTCGAATTAATTAAGCCAGCAGAACGAGTTCAAATAATTCAAATTATTACATGATAAAGTCCTAAGTCTACCTGATATAAACATATTTTAGCTACGTATGGACTCTCATCACCTCGTAAGCACGTAGCACCCACAACTAATTACACATACCAATAAATATAACCTAGGGGTAGTTTCCCACTCACAAGGTTAGACATAAGACTTACCTCGCTCCGAAATTCCATAACCGGCTCCAAAGCCTCTCTAACATCTCAAACTGATGCCCGTCGCTAAAAAACTAGTCAAACAATGTGCAAACCAACAAAAATATAATCTAATACTCGTAATTACTCAATTTAAATAATTCTCAACTTCGCTTGAAAAGTCGATAAACTGAACCCTCGAGCATACGTGCCCGGATTCCGAAATTTCTCGAAGATAAACTTTACCAATAACATTATGAACCCAAATATATGATTTATTTCCAATTCAATGACTAATTTTGTGATAAAAATCCAAAAATATCAATTTCTAGGTTTTCTTGAAAATCTCCTAATTTCTACCAATTTTCATGTTTAAATCCATATATAAACCATGTATTTAACTCACAATGTGCGAGAATTGCTTACCTTGACATAGATGATGGAAATCTTCCCTCTAAGAGCTCCAAGAATCGTCCAGCCAAATGAAAATGTGAGAGAAATGGGCTAAGTCCCGAATTATAAACCCACTGCCTAATTCTTTCCTCTTCGCGATCACGAAAGACAAATAGCCCTGCACCAAAAATCTCTTCTTCATGTTCGCGGTGGCCTTCCCACGTTCGCGATGCCTCCACGTCTCACACCTTCGTGTTTGCGGTCCTTGATCCCCGTTTGCGATTGCCTAGTGCCTCCAGGACCAGGTCCCATTTTCCTTCTACGCGTTCATAACCTGCCTATCACATTTGCGTAGTTTGCCTCAGCTTATCCTCTGCGTTCGTGATACACAAACCTCTTCAGCCCCATATTCTCGCGATCGCGTCCCTTCAATCACGATCACGATGATTATTTGAAACACTAAAAACTATTAATATCAAAACACCCAAACTTGGTTTGAATCCACCCTGAATCTCACTCGAGGTCCCCAGGACCTCGTCCAATCACACTAACAAGTCCCAATATCTTATACAAACCTATTCAAAGGTTCGAAACGCCACAAATAATATCGAAATCATGAATCAACTGACACGACCCCAAAACTAACCCGGTCGTGATGGAGCCTATCATGGAACTAGGCTAGCCGACACAAACCCAAAACCAATCAATACTTTCCATTCTTAGGATAAAATCGAATCTATTTAACAATAAAACTTTATATAATGTTTAAAAACAAACAATAGTGCGGAAAGAAAGCCCTATATTGGGGTGTCAATAGTCTTGAGCATCTACTACAACTGTCTAACAACATCAAGACAATTATGGCAGGGAAAATCACAAAAACACACTAAGGGAGTGTAAGGAGGGAGAAAAGTAGGGTTGCGATCGCCAGGAAACTACCTTGCTAACTCCGATGAACCTGCCACCGAGCTCAGAAATACCTGAATCTGCATACAAGGTGTAGGGAGTAATGTGAGTACGCCAACCCAGTAAGTAATAAAAGTAAATAAAGACTGAGTAGTAAGAATTCATGTAATCCACGTCATAGCACCGCAGCGGGCACCGCATGTGTTAGTTTGTATGAGTCCACCAAATGGTAGAGTACCTGGTCCTCTACAAGATTCTGCTGAGAATGCTAATAAAATAGTACATAAATGAGGCAGAGGATTTTTACGTAGAAAAATCCCACACAAGGGGATAAAAAAACCACGACTATACCTGTAGGCTTTTAACTTCACTAACTTGTAAAGAACCCATTACAAGCCACTTTGAAATGACTCCTATTGCAAAGGATTTACTCAACTAACTTGTGATACACTTACCACAAGCCACTTTGTGACTTCCTATTTACAAAGGCTTTTTCTAACTTGTGATGCTCTCACCACAAGCCACTTTGAACTCTACAATTACAAAGACTTTTGCTTATGACTAAATCTAGTCACAATATAAACTCAATGAACTTACGGATTTACAAGAGTATTCCTAACCAGATGCTTCTAGGTAAGCAGTTTAGGAGATGTAATAAGTACAATAACAAAGTTACAACTCAACTAGGACAACAACAAGAAGCTATCTTTTAAGAACCGGTCCATAATTACGTTCAACCTTGTTCTTCAAGCTCGTGAGGATTGATTTCTCTATTTTTGCAAGAAGCTTGAATGAGAAATAGAAACCTTCAAGTGATGTTTGGTATAAAACTCATTGTAGGTATATCTTGATCACATCACTTGAAATTATGTGAGTACTTTATTTGGTTAGAGAATGAGTGGGCGCTGGAGACACTGCAATGTGGCAGAAAGAGTACCGTCAGTCACTTCATTTCTACTTGTGTCAAATTAACTTTGTACTGCTATGAGGAAACCACAAGATTATTAGGTCCTTGTGTTGGTTCCTAGCTCCTGAAGTTGTAGCAGTTCACCTTTAGCTGGAATCCATTAAAGCTTGCAGTAGTCCAAGTTGGTCAGTTTCCCTATTTGGTTCTTAACAATAGGTTTGTTAGATCATCAAAATATAAGGCAAGAATATTTAAAATCTATCAATTTTCCCATTTTTGATGTTGACAAACTCAACATTTGTAGAGTGGAGTTAGAGCAGTAAGAACCAGTTTAAGTATCGGAGGAACTCAGAGTTCCCCCCGAGACTATGCCTTATCGTAACAATAGTTCCCCAATATGTGTTCCCTCATGTGTTCCCCCTGAGTATTATTTTTTCCCCCTTTTGGCATTATTAAAAAGAATAAAAGCACAAAGAAGTCCAGCTAAGCTAACTCATGTCACATATGTGCACACAATCATGATAGAGAATACAACAGAGAGAGAGAGAGAGAGAGTACTGACATAATGAAACGAGGGTCGATATTAGTAAAGTTTTAATATGCCTCTACTTTGAAAAAGTGAGAGGAAACATTGGACTTGTTAACAGGAGAAGTAGTGTTTCATCCCAACCACACAGAAAAAAGACAAAAACATCTGCCAAACCATCAAAAGAAAAAAAAATAACAAACATATCCAGAAAACTAGTCACTGAAGGGGTACTTAGGGGGCACTAGGAGTAAAACTCTTGGTAGTTGCAGCAAGTGTTTGGAGAATGAGGTCTATTCGGGCATTTGGCGACATTTGCTCATTGAGCAGTTCTGCTTTCAGGTTTTCTACTTGAACCCTGAGATCAACATTCTCTTGTGTCAAACGAGCCACTTCATTATTCGACATCGGAACCCCTCGGGATTCCTGACCTTCCAGGATAGCATTCCTAGCCTTTAACCAACGAATTTCCTTAGCTGCATTGTTTTGGGCATTGATAAGATGAGAGACAATTGATGTACTTACTACCTCTTATACTTTTCCACACACTCGCACTCTTCCAAAGTCTTCTATGAGAAAGCCTGCTTTCGAATCCCCACTTTTCCCATCCCCAGTGGGACTTTAAAGAATTTGAACACTGGAGTAAGCAAGAATCCATAGGGAAGGCCATGATTACCGTCTTTGAAAGTGGAAACCTTTTGCATGTGTTCAATCATAATAGCAAGCAGACTCACACGAGTAAAACCATCCAGTTGCCCTATTAGGAATAGGTCAGACTTAGAAGTCACTGGCCTCCTTTCAGCTCAAGGCAATAGAACTTTGTTAACCAGTTTAAATAGCAGCTGGTAAACAGGGAGTAGTGCTTTCTTATGGATCCGGTCCCCTTCCTGGTTAGCATTGTCTTTTACCACTGCAATTCTAAAGTTATACTGACACACATCTCTTACACTGGACACACCAGCTGTAGGAACTTTTAAGATCTCTCCAAGCAAATTTACATCAAAGACTATGTCCACCCTATTAACCAAAGCATAAACATGGTCAGTATCAACTGGAAAGAGGCTAGCAAAGAAACTTTGTACCTCCTTCTCATACACCTTAGGTGCATCAATTTGAAATAGATGCACCCAATGTTGAAACTCGACCATTTCTAGAATTGGGCACATTCCAACCATCTTAGAGATTTCTGGGTCAAACTTATGACCCAGCAAAACTTTTTGATCCCTCAGACGTACAGAGCCAAGGCTGACTTCACTTGTCATTTTCTTCACAGAACCATATTCTTTAAAAGGTTTAGACTTGCATTTCCTAGACTTCTCTCTACTGAATTTGCCTTTTCCCTTGGATTTGACTAGGACATCCTCTTCAGACATAGAAAACTCACTCACTACCTCTTTCATCTTAGACCTAGATGTTGACCCTTTCTCTATTGAAATAGGCTTTGTCTTTTTCAAAGACCGCCTAACAAGTGAACCAGGTTCCTCTGGGGTTACCTCTTCCATCTCGACTACAGGGATCACCTCATCACTTACAGGTACACCATCTTTCACCAATTTTCTTCTTTTCTTCTTACTACTCTTCTTGCTCTTTTAGAGAGCAGAATCATAGGCCATTTTAACTTGAAGCCTGGTAGTAGGTCATTTCATTTCAGACTTAAGGGTGGACACAACCCTTCGCTTACTTATGAATGCTTCAAGAGCCACATTATCTAGGTCTTCTTCATCACTGGATCTCATTTCAGGTGCTTGAATTTCCAGGGGCACAACATGGAATGCAGGAACAACACTATCCTGTAGATGAGAGCCCTGACCTGGGTCCTCCGAAGAGAGATCATGTTCCTCATGTGATTCCCCAGTAGTATCTGCTACTGCATCCCTTTCAACAGCTAGAATGGCCCTTTCTTCCTCCACACTTTGTGTCTCGCTTTTCTGAGATATAATCTCATGAAATACACCATCATCGAGTACCATAAAAATGGTTACAACATTTTTCTCTTCCTCAACCGGTGCTTCCACCACCATGGAGTCAGTGGAAAAGATGGAAGAACCCTTTGTGACCTTAGGATTTTGACTATGTTCTCCACTTAGGGTTTGACTGGTGGGAATATCAGACAATAGGGAGAACGGAGCAGTAGTTTCAAGGGTTTCTGAATTCGGAACAAATTGGGAAACTGAGGAAGGTATGGCTGTAGCAGCAGGAGTAATAGAGGATAATGAAAACTCAGTGAGAGCGGAAGGTTCCATAGATTGATCAGAGGTAGTTACAACTGAGGCAGGGAGATCTGAAGTCGTCTCAGCCATTGAAAGAAGTGGTGAGACGATCCTCTTTTTTGGGTGATTCTAGTGTAAGACTTATGGTTAAGAAGAGAAGAAGGGAGTGTCTTTAAAAGGAGAGGATAATTATGAAGAGAGAGGAATATGAACTCGTTTTGAAATGGCAGTTGGGCATGGAGAATTGCAACGTTTCAGAGGGATGGAACGATTTGAAATAAAGAGATATGACACCAGGGTCTGAAAAGTTGATAACATGGCAGTGGTATTTTGTACCCTTTTTAAGATGTATATTAAAGGATACACAGAACTACTAACCTTTGGTACAGGAACCAGGTTCTTGATTTTTTTTAAAAGAATCAATCCTCTTTTATCATTTATGCACTGCATCCATCACCTCTATGCTCATCATTCGTGTTTACCTACAACGGTATTGAAGTGAGTTAGACATGGCCAGAAAACACTTTGAGCCAGTTATTTCTTAAGGGTGAAAGCCAGTTAAAGCGGAAATGGGTTCTTAATATTGCTTCAACAACCCCAGCTTCACTATGTTTCTTTCAAACTATTCCCTACTCAGTGCCTTAGTGAAAATATCTGCAATTTTATCTTCTGTGCTATAGAACTTCATACATATCAACCCTTTCTCCACATGGTATTTCAGAAAATGATGCCTCACATTAATATGTTTTGTCCTTTTGTGTTGAACTGGATTCTTGGCCATGTTGAGTGCACTGGTGTTGTCACATAGAAGGGGCACACTCTCAGTAAGTACCCTAAAGTCCTCCAGTTGCTACTTGATCCATAAAAGCTGAGCACAGGAGGATGTTGTAGCTACATATTCAACTTCAGCTATTAAAAGAGCCACTAAATTTTGCTTCCTTGTATCCCAAGAGATAAGACATGAACCTAAGAAGTGAGCCATTCCAGAAGTGTTTTTCCTATCCTTAAGATAACCTGTATAGTCTGCATCAGCATACCCAATCAGAATAAAACTATCACCTGATGGATAATACAACACCAGGTCCTGTGTTCCTTTGAGATATCTCAGTATTCTTTTGGCAACCTTTAAGTGAGATTCCTTGGGATTTGATTGAAACCTTGCACACAACCCCACGTTGAAAACAATATCAGGTTAACTGGCAGTGAGATAGAGTAGAGACCCAATAATGCCTCTACACATGGTTTGATTCACAGGGATCCAATTTCATCCATGTCCAGCCGAGTGGCAGTTGCAATGATAGTCTCTATCACCTTTGATTCTTCCATGTCAAACCTCTTTAAGAGCTCCTTGATGTATTTTTACTGACAGATGGATATACCCTTTGGGGACTGTTTTACTTAAAGATCCAACAAGAAGTTTAGTTCCTCCATCATGCTCATTTCAAATTCACTTCCCATGAGTTTTGCAAATTCTTCACACAGAGAGTCAGTTGTTGCTCCAAAAATGATATCATTAGCATAAACCTAAACAACGAGCGGGCTCCTTCCTAGTTTCTTTAAGAAAAGAGTATTGTCAATTTTCCCTCTCTTCTAATAGAAACTTGGCAGTCTTTTATACCAAGCTCGAGGAGCCTGCTTTAGCTCGTACAGAGCTTTTCCAGTTTAAACATATATTTAGGGTGCTCATGACATTCAAACCCTAGGGGTTGCTTTACATAGACCTTTTCCTTAAGAAGTCCATTCAAAAATGCACTCTTGACATCCATTTGGAACAAGGTAAATTCCATATGAGATGCAGAAGCAATTAGAATCCTAATAGTTTCCATGCGAGCCACTGAAGCAAACGTTTCATCATAGTCAATCCCTTCCTCCTGATTGTAGCCTTGGACCACTAGCCTGGCCTTGTTTCTTGTGGTAATTCCATGTTCATCGAGCTTGTTTTTGAATACCCATCTGGTTCCTATAATGGTTCGATCTGGGGGTCTAGGTACCAGGTGCCACACATTGTCTCTCTCAAACTGATGCAACTCGTCTTGCATGGCTGTAATCTAACATGCATTTTTCAAGGCTTCTTTGATATTTTTGGGTTCTATCTGGGAAAGAGGCTGAGGAGGCAAGTGAATTTTTGGCTCTTGACCTGGTTTGTACTCCGGAATCTAGATGAGTGATAATGTTGTCTATTAGATGAGAGCTTTGGTGACTCCAGTTAGACGCCCGAGGTTCATTCTGAGAAGAAGAAGGTATGTTTGGTTGATTTTTCTTTATCCTTCTCTCAGGTGTTAGTGGAGTTCCCTGAACTGCATCAACCACTCTTTCTTCAGCATCAGTGATTGTAATTGAAGTGCTTGGTTCTATTGATGATGAGGTAGCTTTGTCTTCATTTGGCTCTTTTACTTGACTCATCATATCTGCCTTTCTGTTTGTCATGTTAATGACTACACCAGGAACTAGTGAGGGTTCTCCATCTTGATGTTCCTCGGCACTCTTCTAATTGATGGATAAGATTCATCAAAAATAATATGGACGCTTTATTGAACACATTGAGTCCGCTTGTAATATATCTTGTAAGCCTTGCTTTGAGAAGAGTAGCCCAGAAATATTCTTTCGTCACTCTTGGCATCGAATTTAACAAGCTTATCCTTTCCATTATTGAGAACATAGCATTTGCATCCAAATGTTCTTTGGTGAGTCAGTTTAGGTTTTCTTTCATTCAACAATTCATACAGGGTTTTGTTCAGAAGTGATCTGATCATGCACATATTCACTAAGTAGCAGGCAATATTCACAGCTTCAGCCCAGAAGTTTTTTGCAATTCCACTGTCAATCAGCATTGTTCTTGCCATTTCTTTTAGAGTTCTGTTCTTCCTTTCTACTACTCCATTTGCTGTGGAGTTCTAGGAGCTGAGAAGTTGTGAGTGATGCCATTTTCATTATAGAATTTATCAAATTTGACATTGTCAAATTCTGTCCCATGATCTGAACTAATGCATACAACTGTAGACTCTATCTTCACCTGGATTTTCTTCAAAAAGGCCATAAACACTTCAACAGTTTCATCTTTGGTTCTGAGAAATAGAGACCATGTGAATCTGGAACAGTCATCCACGATTATGAAGATGTATCTTTTTCCTCATCTGCTTTGCACTCTCATAGGTCCACACAGATCCATATGCAGAAGCTCTAATGGCTTTGAGGTGCTCACATCTCTTTTAGACTTAAAAGAGGACTTCACATGTTTTCCTTTAGCACAGGCATCACATACTTTTTGCATCTTGAATTGTGACATAGGCAGACTATGGACCAGGTCCTTCTGAATTAGTTTGTTCAGAAGGGAAAAACTTGCATGGCCTAGTCTTCTGTGCCATAATTCAGCATCATCATCAATAGCTTTCAGACAACCCAGATCACCACTCTGTAAGGATTCGAAATGAGCAACATAGATGTTCTTGTATCTTTTTGCCACCAGTACTATTTCACCAGTCACAAGGTAAGTGACTGTGCATATTTTGGACAAGAATTCTATCTTGGTTCCTTTATCATAGATTTGAGAAACACTCAGGAGACTGTACTTAAGCTCATTGACATAGTACACATTTTCAATAGAATAAGTGAGTGACTTCCCAACTTTTCCAACTCCAAGAATGTACCCCTTTTTATCATTGCCAAAGGATACACTCCCTCCTTGCAGGGTTTTCAGTGAAAGAAAGTCTGTGGTGTTCCCAATCATGTGTTTTGAACACCCACTATCCATGAACCATTATTGACCGCTTCTTTTCACTATTCCCTGCACAAGAGATTAGGAGTTAATTTTAGGAACCCAAAAAAGTTTAGGTCCCTTGTAGTAAGCAAGAGTATGAATAAGAGTTCTCTTATTCCATGCAGGTAATGTGCGTTTTTTGTGAGTGGAACCTGGTCCCTCTTTTGTAGTCACTGTTTCAGCAAACACTTTGTCTTTCTGAACTTATTGATTCTTGGCCTGGACACCTTCCTTAAAGTTCCCAGTGTTCCCACATCGGGTACGAGGCCAGTTATCAGAGATAGTGACATACTTACTATGAGGGTTATGAGGAGTTTTCTCCCTTTGGAACCCTGCTCCCTGCCTTTTTCACTATCATTAGCGAGCAAGGCAGTGGTAGCTTCTGAGGACCAGGTCCACTTTAGGGACTTTTCAAGATCATTCATTACTCTTTCCGGATTAGTTTGGAGAAGCTCGTTTTTTCTCAATTTTAGCACACATCCTAAATCTCATAGTTTTCACCTTATTTTTAAGCCTAATGTGTTCCTCACTCACTATCTCCTTTCCCTTTTCAGAACCTTCAGGTTTTGACTTAGTCCATGGTTTCACCCTTGTTTCCTTTTGGTCTGCCATTTCTACCAACAGAACACTCTTTTATTTTCTGATGATTCAATGGTTTTCTTGTGGTCAGTAACAAAACTAAGTCCTCTCTAGTTTGTTCAGATTCTCCAAATTCTAAGATCAAAGAATCCATATCCTCCAAAAGACTATGAAAGGCAGTGATTAATACATCAGCTAAAGACATGAGTTTTTTTGGAGAATAGGATTTCAGATTTCTCTGAACATCCCTGAAATTTACCTCTTTTTTGTTATTGTCTTCATCATTATCTGATTGAGCCATCAAAGCAAATGTTGAGTCATATCTAATCTCCCCGCCTTCAACTGCCATCATGGAACTATCATCAGTATTCGGTTCATCTTCAAAATGTTTTACATGTGTAGTTCCCTCATGAGCCATTTGCAAGGCTTCCCATATCCCATTGGAAGTGTCGCAGGTGGAGATTCTATTGTGCTCTTTAGGTCCCATTCCACGTAATAGAATTTTCTTGGCACGAAAATTCTTTTCCACAGCTTTCTTTTCTGCTTCAGTGTACTGTTTGTTGGTTTTTGCCATTAAAAAATGGAAACTCCTATAGTACCTTGGTTGGAGTATAAGGACCATCGCAAATGATATCCCATAGATCATAATCCTCAACCATGATAAAATCGTGCATTCTAGCTTTCCACCACCAATAGCATTGTCCATTAAACTTGGGGGGTTGGTATATGGATAGACCTTCTTCAAAATTTGGTGGAGCCGCCATGAGGATCTTTCCTAAGTGTTAGCCTGATAGGAGGAACCCGCTCTGATACCAATTGTTAGTTTATATGAGTCCACCAAATCATAGAATACCTGGCTCTTTACAAGATTCTGCTGAAAATGCTAATAAAACAGTAAGTAAATGAGGCAGAGGATTTTTACATGGAAAAATCCACACAAGGGGATCAAAAAACCACGACCTACACCTGTAGGCTTTTAAATTCACTAACTTGTAAAGAACCTATTACAAGCCACTTTGCAATTAATCCTATTGCAAAGGATTTACTCAACCAACTTGTGGTACTCTTACCACAAACCACTTTGTGACTTCCTAGTTACAAAGGATTTTTCTAACTTGTGACGCTCTCACCACCAACCACTTTGTAACTTTACAATTACAAAGACTTTTTCTTATGACTAAATCAAGTCACAACATAAACTCAAGGAGTATACGAATTTACAAGAGGATTCCTAATCAAACGCTTCTAGGTAAGTAGTTTAGGAGATGCAATAAGTACAATAACAAAGTTACAACTCAACTAGGACAACAACAAGCTATCTTTTAGGAACTAGTCCGTAGTTACGTTCAGCCTTGTTCTTCAAGCTTGTGAGGATTGATTTCTCTATTTTTGCTAGAAGCTTGAATGAGAAATAGAAACCTTCAAGTGATGTTTTGTATAAAACTCATTGTAGGTACATCTTGATCACATCACTTGAAATGATGTGAGTACTTTAATTGATTATGTAACACCCCGTACATTCGGACTAGGTGTGGACCTATGAAACGAGTATTAATTTGATATTTCATACATGTGAAGTCCCATCGGGATTATTATGGGTATAATGGTTGTTTCAAAATCAAGATGGAAGGAGAGGTGCATAAGATTTGACAAAATCGACTAAGTTTGCAGAAGGTCTATTTTCCATCATGTTTTAGTAAAAATGTGTAAGGAATTGGGAAAACTTAAAATATCAAAGTTGTAGCCCTTTAAAATACCTTTCCAAAAATATATTATGTAGCCCAAACAGATCTCTGTGTAAAATGTTATGTGCATTTTACGAAGCAATACCCGGTAGGCGCCCAGTAGCGCGCCCATATGCGTGACCGCGCTAATTTTGAGGTAGTGTTACTTCTATTTAGCACGAGCAAACCTCTAGGTGTGTGAGCGCGCTAGTGGGGGGTCGTTTTAAAGCTATATTTCGTCCCCCACAGCCCCAACACATAAAACTTGCTCTACAAAGGAGAACTCTCAAAAACCTAACTCCTTAAGGGTCCTTCCACCACCCAAGGTAAGTTCTAATGGAAATTCTAAGTTAATTTTAATTTCCCAACATCTTATTAACATGGGTAAACCCTCCATATCATTAGATATTCAATTGGGACATCATTGTTGAGAGGAGAACCCCTAGAACTCGAATTCAAGGAGATTGAATTTCAAAAAGGTAATAGCTTCACCCTCTAATTGATTCTAGCATTGGTTTGATGATTATAAACCCTAGTTTATGAGATATGAGTTGATGGGTTCGATAGAAAAGCATAAACGATTATATGTTTGGGGTGTTGAGTGTTGATTATAAGTTAAGGGTGTTGTTTAGCTTATGGGTGATAAAGAATAATATCGATTATAACCATTTGAGATTTTAGAATTTATTTAGGAGTAAGAGAATGGGTTATTGGGTGTATAAACACCATTAATAAGGACTATGAAGCTTTATGTCACCAAGTATTTGAGAAAATGCTTATGTGACAAAAACATGAGAATTATTGCTAATATGGAATCCATTTGACTTGTATTGATATAGATTAAAGTTGAAAGAGTTGGCGAATATTGTATTACGCTCAAGAGTAGGAAGTTAAGGTATGTGAGGCTAACTCTCTATGTTTGGGAATTTTAATGATTCTCCCTACACTATATTTCTTTTACGACGTATCANCTCCCCGAAGTCTCATTATAGCTTACTCAGCATGTTATAAATAGTTGCAGTTTCAGTGTTCATAACCAGTTCAAGAATACATGTTTTATTCTAGTCCTATTCAATTTTCCAGTATTATGTAACTCAGTAGAATTCAGTATTCCAGTATTATGTAACTCAGTATGATTCAGTATTCCAGTATTATGTAACTCAGTATGATTCAGTATTCCAGTATAATGTAACTCAGTGTGATCAAGTATTCCAGTATCATATAACTCAGTGTGATTCAGTATTTCACTATTATGTCTTGCAGTATGATTCTCAGTTCCTGATTTTAAATCCCTGAATGTTGAACACCTATCTTTGGGCCTGAGGCCGCAGCTAATGCTTTATGCATCTTTGGGCCTGAGGCCGCATTTTATGCTTTATGCATTTTGGACGTGAGGTCGCAGTTATGTATACGTATACTTGGGCCTGAGGCCGCAGTTTGTGCACACATATATTAGGCCTGAGACCGCAGTTTAATATTCAGAAAAATAGGTTGTTCATCATTCAGAAGAGGGAGTATTCATATCCTTACTTCCTTTATTCAGTACAGTTATCAGTTATCAGTTATCAGTTCAATTATCAGTTATCAGTTATCTTTTCAACTATCAATTAAGTTATCAGTTATCAGTTATCTTTTCAGTTATGAGTTCAGTTATCAGTTATCTTTTCAGTTATCACTTCAGTTTCAGTTTCAATTGTTAACATTTCAGTTATCAATTATCAATTCTCAGTTATCAGCTTAGTTTCAGTTTCAGTATTTATAATTCTTTCTTTCAGTTGCTTTATGTACCAGTACAATTCAAATGTACTAACGTCCCTTTTGCCCGGGTCCTGCATCTCACAATGCAGGTAATGATTTACAGGTTAATGATTCCGAGTGTTAGGATTCTCGTACCAGCTATTTGGTGATTCCAATTCTTTCAGGGCATCATTATTACCTTACAGTCTTCAGTATTTTCAGACAGTCAATGTTTTCAGTATTTCATTAGATGTTTTATAGACTAGAGTAACAGTTAGACGGAGTCATATACTTTTCATGTTAAGCTATGTTGGCTACAAATATGTTTCAAAATTGTATTAGTATTTTTGCACTTTGATTTATATCATCCAGACTTTCAGTATATCAGCATGTGTTAGTTTATTTTTCGCATTTAGCATGTTATGATACCACATGTTGATTCAGCCAGCCAGTTGGTTCGCTCGGTCACATGTAGTCAGGCACCGAGTGCCGTGTTACGTCCTGGCCTAGGTTTGGGGCGTGACAAGGCTTGGTATCAGAGCACTAGGTTCAAGAGTCCTAGGGAGTCTATGAAGCCGTGTCCAGTGGAGTTTCCTTTATATGTGTGTGTTGGCCACTCATATAAACGGTTAACTACATAGACATCTAGAATTGTCTCATTTCTTTCTACTCTAGATCATGCCATAAAGCTTAGAGCAATAGTTAACCTTCTCTTCCTATCGAATTCCAAACGTATTGGATGCCCAAGCGACGCGCTGGAGAAACCTAAAGTCCTAGAGAGGATAATTCCTCATTGAGGTATAATTATAGAGTACAGGTTGGTAAATATGAGACTTGAGAGGACGTTAAAAGTGGGATGCAATGGATAGTAGTACAGATTGAAGCATAAACTTATCAGAAAATACAAAAGCAGTTATCACGTCTTATGGTTATCAGTTTATCTCAGTTACCAGTTATGCAATCTTTCAGTTAGCAAGTTTATGGTTACGCCAGTATTCGGTTATATGCTTACCAGATCTCCAATTTATAGTGTATCAAAATTCTGGTGACTTGTGAGTACACAATGATGCCTATGGGTGCTAAAAGAAAATGTAAGTAATAGTGCTCATAGTGAAACTTCCCATGTTGTAGGTCCAGATTAAGACCAAGACTCACCGGATGGCACATGAAGTGAATTATCAGATGATGGTATACTTTGAAGGATAAGTTTGTGCATTGTAGTGTATTTGTATATGTTTTACCTCCTAGAACGACTTTATTTAATTCTTGAAAATGGAGCCACAAGTTGGATGATGATAATTCAGATGTCAGACCCTAACATTGGTCGCTATAGTTTTGGATAGAAAAGAGCCTAAGGGTAAAATACCTAGGAATCAGAAAAGTTTGTTATTACCAAAGATGTGATTTTGTACAACTCATGCAAATGACTAGAAGATATGGAGTATGCAATGAGAACCAAGAGCAGCCAATGTTGAATTTTAGGGAATGAGTTTTAGTTGTTTAGATTTATTCAAATTAGAACTAGAAGTACCATATTAGTAAGCTACTATAAGAAGTAACTATTGATGTAAGATAAAAGATATGGTAGCCCCCCCCCCCAGGTTATCTGAGTAAGTGATTACCCAGGATGTTTATAGTATGATATGATTTAGCATTGTATAGAAAGTTTGGGGGTTAGATATCCCAATTTCATTTAATGCAGATGAATTCCCGAAGTGTGATCCATGCAGTTTTAAAAAAAAAAGGGTGGGATAGTATGCGATCGTAGAACAAGGCCGGATGGTGAGTGAAGTTAGAATAATCTTATGCTTCACTTTAGTTATTCAAGTAGGAGAAGAAAATATGATGCTAGAAAGTTGTTAGTAAAAAGCATAGTAAGTAAGTTTTGAGTTGATATAATGAATTAGCAATTTCAGCAGAGCTAGTAGATGTACAATTTGATCTACTTAGTAAAGTTAACAATAGTGAGTGGATGACAGTTTGAAATACCGAACGTGTGTTAGAACCCAAAGAGTTTAAGTTAAATCTTAAGTACAATGATAGTGGGAAAAACAATCAGCTAGCAATAAGAAAGCAAACTATAGAAGAATAGCCATTAGGAATTATCGAAATATGGTTTCTCCAGGATTGACAGTGTGAGCATAGTTAAATTATTAAGAGTGTGTATGATAGTTGTGAATACATTAGCTTTCCGTTATGTGAATAATTTAGTTTCCCTAGTAAGAAAGATTTCTCAGAAGTAAGTTGGAAGATGAGTCGTCATTGACATAGAGTGCAAAGAATTGCAGAAAGTAAGGAAAGTTATTTGGACCCCAACAAAAAGAGAAGGATCCGCAAGTATAAGACCTTTGATCTAAGGGGGTGATGTGAAAACCATCAGTAAGTGCAGTTAGAGATCTGAAACTCGAATAGTAGCATGGGATATGAAAAAGAAAACTAGTTCGGTAATGAGGGAAAATTGTATAATTACCACAAGAATTATGTCTAACATGTGTAAGAAAGAAAAAAAACAAAGTGAGTAGAATGATCACCGAGTTTAGTCATTGATGATAAGCCGATCACAGAAAGCTATAAAATCATGCCCAGTTATGTATCACGGAGGTAGTGCCATTGCACGAGACTCTAATCTTCAGAGTACTGGTTAAAGACTTAGCTCACAACAATTCTATAAGTGTTTTCAGGAAGTGCTTAAGAAGATCAAGTGTGGGAAGTATAACTCATGATTGAGGTAGATAAGACAACTCTGGTAAAACAAGTTCACCGCTTAGCCTAGCTAGGAGTTCAATTTGCGTACCCCAAAGATAGTAGAGTTGTTGTCTAGAAAAGGACTTGTTCCCCCTTAGTAGCCATTGAGAAGGAGGAAAATTTGATGATCCCTACGTGTTGTAGTTGAAAGAGGATATTCACAAGTATAAGACGATGACTTTTGAATAAGGGGGAGATGGTGGTACTTTGAAGTACCAAGGCAGATTATGTGTTCCAGATATAGATGGACTTAAAGAGGGAAGATCATGCTAGAAGCCTAGAATTTCAGGTATTCTATTTACTCAGGTACCACAAATATGTATCATGGTATTAAGGAGGTTTGTTGGTGGAGCAGCATGAGCAAGAACGTCATAGACCATGTGGCCAAATTGTCCGAAATGTTAGCAAGTGAAAGTCGGGCAGCAGAAAGCCTAGTGTTTTATCACAGAATACACATATTTTGAGTGGAGATGGTAAATATGAAATTTATAACGGGATTATCTTGCTAATTTTAAAAGCATGATTTGATTGGATGATCGTAAACCGACTTACCAAGTCAGCACATTTTCTGCTAGTAAAGACTACAGATTCAACAGAAGATTATGCCAAGTTATGCATTCAGGAAATCGTCTAATGCATGGGACTACGTTGTCCGTCATTTTGGATTGTGGTGCTCAATTTAAAAATGAACTTTTAGAAGTTCTTTCAAAAATGATTAGGCACTCAGAAAGATGGTCAGGTAGAGCGCATTATTCAAACAATTGATGATATATCCTTGATGTTAAAAGTAATTGGGATGATCACATACCTCTCATTGACCTTGCTAAAAATAACACCTACCATTCTAGTATCAAGATAACACTGTGCGAGACTCTGTATGGGCGAAGGTGTAGATCGCCAATTGGCTGGTCCAAAGTTGGTGAAGAGGAGTTGTTGGGACCAAATTTAGCCTATCAGACTATGGAGAAAGTCAGGTTGATTCTAGAGCGTTTGAAGATGTTATAGTTCCAAGTTGATGATTGGGTGTTTTTGAAAGTTTTGCCTATGAAAGGCGTTATGAGATTTGGGAAGAAAGAGAAGCTCAGTCCCAAATATATCATGTCGTATATAATCCTACAAAAGATCGGTCAAATAGCTTATGAGTTGGAGTTGCCACCAGAATTAGCGGTGGTACAACCAGTATTTCACGTATCATGTTATAACATTCAAGTTTCTAGTACTCAAATACTCATGTCAGTTCAGTACTCAGATACTCATGTCAGTTCAGTACTCAGATACTCATGTCAGTTCAGTACTCAGATACTCATATAAGTTCAGTACTAAGATACTCGTGTCAGTTCAGTACTCAGATATTCATGTCAGTTCAGTACTCAGATACTCATGTCAGCTCAATACTCAACTACTCATGTTAATCCAATACTTAGACATTCATGCCAGCTTAGAACTCAGACTACTCTTATATTCGTGCTAGTTGAATATTCATGTATCCATGTTAGTTCAGTATTCACATATCCATGGCAAACCAATATTCAGTCAATACAGTAGTCATTCAGTTCAGTAATTATGTATTCATTCAGTTTAGCATACAAGTATTTATGAAAGTTCATGTTTGCACTAGACTCATTTAAGGTTTGGAGTTAGCAGAAGTTATAGTCAAGACAATCATTCGAGGACGAATGATCCCAAGGGGGAGATAATGTAACACCCCGTACATTCAGACTAAGTGTGGACCTATTAAACGAGTATTAATTTGATATTTCCCCCGTACATTCGGACTAAGTGTGGACCTATTAAACGAGTATTAATTTGATATTTCATACATGTGAAGTCCCATCGGGATTATTATGGATAAAATGGTTGATTCAAAATCAAGATGGAAGGAGAGGTACATAAGATTTGACAAAATCGACTAAGTTTGCAGAAGGTCTATTTTCCATCATATTTTAGTGAAACTTTGTAATGAACTGGGGAAAACTTAAAGCATGAAAGTTGTAGGCCTTTAAAATAGCTTTCCAATGATATATTATGGAGCCCTAACGGATCTCTGTGTAAAAAGTTATTTGCATTTTTTGGAGAAGAACCCGGTAGCACGCCCATATGCGCGACCGCGCTAATTTTGAGGCAGTGTTACTGCCATTTAGGGCATTCAGTAGCGCGAGCAAACCTCTAGGTGCACGAGCACGCTAGTGGGGGGTCGGTTTAAAGCTATATTTCGTCCCCCGCAGCCCCATAACATAAAAACTTGCTCTACAAAGGAGAACTCTCAAAAACCTAACTCCTTAAGGGTCCTTCCACCACCCAAGGTAAGTTCTAATGGCGATTCTAAGTTAATTTCAATTTCCCAACATCTTATTAACATGGGTAAACCCTCCATATCATTAGATATTCGATTAGGACATCATTGATGAGAGGAGAAACCCTAGAACTCGAATTCAAGGAGATTGAACGTCAAAAAGGTAATAGCTTCACCCTCTAGTTGATTCTAGCATTGGTTTGATGATTATAAACCCTAGTTAATGAGATATGAGTTGATGGGCTTGATATAAAATCATAAACAATTATAGGTTTGGGGTGTTGAGTGTTGATTATTGGTTAAGGTTGTTGTTTAGCTTATGAGTGATAAAGAATAATATCGATTATAACCATTTGAGATTTTAGAATTTATTTAGGAGCAAGAGAATGGGTTATTGGGTGTATAAACACC
>MU668801.1:36717-61966 GCA_026770625.1 Nicotiana glauca
AGTTCCTTGAATAGTTGTAGAACTTCTATTCCTTAGCTTTATAACTCGTTCATGACTTTCATTTTGAAAATTGTGAGCTCAGTTCGTATTCAATATAGACTTGGGTTTGATTCCCCGAAGTCTCATTATAGCTTACTTAGCATGTCATAAACAGTTGCAGTTTCAGTGTTCATAACCAGTTCAAGAATACATGTTTCATTCTAGTCCTATTCAGTTTTCCAGTATTATGTAACTCAGTAGAATTCAGTATTCCAGTATTATGTAAATCAGTATGATTCAGTATTCCAGTATAATGTAACTCAGTGTGATCTAGTATTCCAGTATCATATAACTCAGCGTGATTCAGTATTTCACTATTATGTATTGCAGTATGATTCTCAGTTCCTGATTTTAAATCCCTGAATGTTGAACACCTATCTTTGGGCCTGAGGCCGCAGCTAATGTTTTATGCATCTTTGGGCCTGAGGCCGCATTTTATGCTTTATGCATTTTGGACCTAAGGTCACAATTAGGTATACGTATACTTGGGCCTGAGGCCGCAGTTTGTGCACACATATATTGGGCCTGAGACCGCAGTTTAATATTCAGAAAAACAGGTTGTTCATCATTCAGAAGAGGGAGTATTCATATCCTTACTTCCTTTATTCAGTACAATTATCAGTTATCAATTATCTGTTCAATTATCAGTTATCAGTTATCTTTTCAGCTATCAGTTCAGTTATCAGTTATCAGTTATCTTTTCAGTTATGAGTTCAGCTATCAGTTATCTTTTCAGTTATCACTTCAGTTTCATTTTCAATAGTTAACATTTCAGTTATCAATTATCAATTCTCAGTTACCAGCTTAGTTTCAGTTTCAGTATTTATAATTCTTTCTTTCACTTGCTTTACATACAAGTACAATTCAAATGTACTGACGTCCTTTTTGCCCGGGGCCTGCATCTCACAATGCAGGTAATGATTTACATGTTGATGATTCCGAGTGCAAGGATTCTCGTACCAGCTATTTGGTGATCCCAATTCTTTCAAGGCATCATCATTACCTTACAGTCTTTAGTATTTCATTAGAGGCTTTATAGACTAGAGTAACAGTTTGACAGAGTCACATGTTTTTCATGTTAAGCTATGTTTGCTACAAATATGTTTCAAAATTGTATTAGTATTTCCGCACTTTGATTTATATCATCCAGACTTTCAATATATCAGCATGTGTTAGTTTATTTTCTACATTTAGTATGTTATGATACCACATATTGATTCAACCAGCCAGTTGGTTCGCTCGATCACATATAGTCGGGCACCGAGTGTCGTGTTACGTCCAGGCCCAGGTTCGGGGCGTGACAGGTTAGAGAATGAGTGGGCGCTGGAGACAGTGCAGTACAGCAGAAAGAGTGTCGCCAGTCACTTATTTTCCAGCAGTGTCCAATTGACTTTGTACTACTATGAGGAAACCACAAGAGTATCAGGTCCTTGTGTTGGTTCCTAGCTCCTGAAGTTGTAGCAGTTCACCTTTAACTGGAATCCAATTAAAGCTTGCAGTAGTCCAAATAGGTCAATTTCCCTATTTGGTTCTTAACAGTAAGTTTGTTAGATCATCAAAACATAAGGCAAGAATATTTAAAATCTATGAGCATATTTCCAAAACATGATACAAATCAAATCACCTCGTTAAACTCCATTTTCAGTAAAATCCTTTGAAAAATAACTTTCTAACAGTTTCAATAAAGGTTCAATGTAGTTTATAGTGAAAGTGATAAAAATCGTAATCGGACCCTCGGGTAAAATAATTCATAAACAACACCTCTGGAAAACCTCTCGGTCATTCATATACATCACATAATATGGAAATCTCAGTGGGAATAACAAACCCAAATCAGTAATTTAATCCCAAACATCTCGTAAAAATTTCAATTTCAATGAAAATTGTTCAAAATATTTGTTTAACTTTTTCAATATAGGCACAATATAAAGATGAGTGAAAATAGTAATTTCATAAAACAAACCCCTCAAGCAGAGGATCACTCGTGTACATGTATATATAGCCCCTCGGGCAAGCCTCTCAGTCACTCATAACTAAACTCTCATCAATCAGCGCTCACACTCAGCACTCACTTTCAATAGGTACCATATAATAACTATTGTGGCGTGTAGCCCGACCCATATATCTAGTCTACTGTACTCACTGGTGGGTGGCAGACTCCGGAGGGGCTCATACAGCCCAAGCGCTATATTGTTGTGACGTGCAGCTCGACCCAATATATCGCTGCGGTGTGCAGCCCGATCCATATACATTTATATACATATTGCTGTGACATGCAGCCCGATCCTTAAATATATAATCCTCACCTCGTCCTCTCTCAGTCATCAACCTCACAATTAGGCCCTCGACCTCTCTCAGCCATCAACCTCACAAGACACTCGGACTATTAGTATAATAGGGCGTTCAACCCAAAATATCCTTTATAATATCAAATTTGAGTAAATAAGGCTGAGTTATGAAATCAGTAAAAACACAGCATGACTTAGTACAAACTATTAAGTCAAAACAGTGAGGAATAGTAGTAAAAGCCCCATAAGGGTCCAAATAGTTGGCACGAGGCCGAAATATGGCATTCCACCCAAAACACAACAATACTTTCCAAAACACAATGATATCAAATAATTTTCAATCAAATACGTGACCTAACAGTCGTACGGGACGGACCAAGTCACAATTCCCAATAGTGCACGACCCCACGCTCATCATCTAGCATGTGTGTCACCTCAAAGTAGCACAACGATGTGAAATTCGGGGTTTCATACCCTCAGGACAAGATTTACAATTATTACTTACCTCAAACCAGATGAAAATCTAAGTCGTGATGCCCTTGCCTCTCGACTCGACCTCAAATCTCCCAGAATCTATCCAAAATCATAATCATATCATCAATACATGCCAAAGGGACAAAACCCACGGGAAAATAATCAAATTAAACCTCAAAATCCCGAAATTGGCCAAACCCGACCTCCGGGCCCACGTCTTGAAATTCGATAAAAATCACAACACTAGAATCATTATCCTTCCACGAGTCTATACATACCAAGATCATCAAAACCGGACCTCAAATGGCCCCTCAATTCCCCGATTTAACTCTCCAATTTCAAGCCCTAATTTTCCAACTTTTTCTCAAATTGTTCCCACTCATCTTCATGATTAAACAATGAAATAATCACCATAAATACAAGATACAAAGCCCAAATAGCTTACCTCTCTATCAACACTTGATTCCCTCTTGAAATCACAGCTTGGAGCTCCAAAATCGAACAAAATTGATGAACAAATGATTGAAAATCACAAAGGGGCCTTTTTATACATCCTGCCCAGCACTTTCACACCTGCAATCCCGTTTTCCACTTCTGCGAATTTCATTTATCTCGCCAGGCCTCGCAGCTGGGGTCGCCTCAACGCTCATGCGGCATCGCAGATGCGGTCACCAAGCCGCACTTGTGGTCCTCCACGCACTTGCCCCTCTCTTCCGCTTCTGCGGAGCTCACACATGTGGTCCCCAATCTGTGGGTGCGGATACGACAGAAGTAGCAACATCAGCTGCCATTTTTCAAGTTCAACCTTCCTGAAAACTATCTGAAATCATCCCGAGGCTCCCGGGACCTCAACCAAAAATACAAACAAGTCACACATCATCATTCAAACTTATTGCAACCTTCAGAACACTCAAAACAACATCAAAACATCAAATCGCCCATGAATTCAAGCCTAAGGATTTCCAAACTTCCGAATTCCGCAACCGATCCCAAAATCCGTCAAACCTCATCCGAATAACCTGGAATTTTGCACACACGTCACAAATGACACAACGGACCTACTTCAATTTCCGGAGTTCCATTCCGACCCTGATATCAAGATTTCCACTGCCGGCCGAAAATGCCAAATTTTCAACTTTGCCAAATCAAGCCAAATTCTACCACGAACCTTCAAAAGACATTCCGAACATGCTCCTAAGTCCAAAATCACCTAACGGAGTTAACCAAAACATAAAATCCAAATCGGATATCGAATACTAAAAAGTCAAGACTGGGTCAAACCTTTCAAATTTAAAGCTTCAAGCTGAGAACCATTCTTCCATATCTATTCTGATTAACCTAAAAACCACAACCGATGGTTTACATAAGTTACAATACATAATACGGGGCTAGTCATGCCCGAAAACTGGCAAGCGAAGTGCAATTGCTCAAAACGACCGGTCAAGTCGTTACATCAACGATCAAAGTCTTTCTTTCAACTTTCAAACTTCGATGAGCACATCCGAATCACATCAAACATTCCAGAATGATGCCAAACTTTACGCACAAGTCATAAATTACGATACAAACTTATTTCAAGGCTCAAAACTCTAAACGTACATCGATAACATCAAAATCCACTTCAAACCAAACCTATGAAATTGTAGAACATCTAGAATGCCAACTTTCAACAATAAGCGTTGAAATGCTCTCGGGCGATCATATACTCAATCCGAACATACTCCCAAGTCCGAAATTATCATATGAACCTATTGTATCCTTCAAATCCCGATTCTAAGATCGTTTACTCAAAAGCCAAACCTTAGTCAATTCTTCCAACTTAAAGCTTATGAAATTAGAAGTTTCTATCCAAATCAACTTCTAACTTTCCAAAATTCAACTCCGTCCATACGCACAAGTTATAATACCTGAAGTGAAGCTATTCAAGGCCTCAAACCTCTGAAAAATGCGCTAGAGCTCAAAACAACCAATCGGGTCGTTACAAAAACAATACCTCACGACCTTCATGGTGAGATAAGCTACAAACCATCTTTTCACCAGCATTGGTGCACTCCTTGCCTTCCACAGCACCAATACCATATTAGTCTCCTGCCAAAATGATTTATGCGAAGGAATCATCAGTTAGATGCTATGGTAAAGTAGAAATTTAAATTGAATACAATTAACTTGATGAAATCTTGGGTAACTATTTTGTTATAGAAATTCATATGCTATGGACAGGTAATATTTATAGCAACACAAGGGGTTCAACCTATATAGTGCACACACAGAGCCCCGCCAAAAGGTAAAACAAAACCTTGTAACTCCTCTGTAAAATCCTACTCAAAGTTGAAATCCAATAAGAGAAAGTTTCTAATCGGAGAAGTGTGCAAATGTAGTAGTAGTTCATTCAATAGCTAGTAGGATATTTACCACATTACATGCGGTCTTCCAGAGTTGAAATCTGAAGTTTATGACTGGTGCTACACTACTCATACGATACAAACTCCAAAAATGTATAATCTAGGTAAAAACATCCTCGCTACAAGATCCTTCCACCTTACCACTAAGTTTCCATCCGTGCCCGCTCTAGCAAGGTGCATTTTGTCCAATATTTTGTGGTATCCAATTAAAGTGATAGTAATGCCCAAACTGTCATCTTTTTACATGTTACTTCACCATTTTTAGCCCCACTTCTACATTTAGAATCTGCCAAAAAATAATAGCTATGACCAAACAATGATCATGTATAGAAATCCAAAAAATTTAATAGCTGTGATCAAACAAAGATCAAGTATAGGAAGATAGATAATTACATTAAAATAATAATAATAATAATAATACTCACACATTATCATAGAGGGATGATCCCTAATCTGCTCATTAATTTTATATTAGATAAGGGGACATACTATGATTGTTCGTACTCCAGTTTATGAGTCGAGAAAGGTCCGTTAGGGTAAACAATGAACTCAAAACCCCAATTTCATATCAGTTGTCTATTCAAGTAAGATAAAGGTAAATAGTTTCTCTTATTTAAGAGAAGCCAAGACAGAACGATACACAAGTTAAGAGTCAAGCAGAAACATAACATAATTTGGCTAGCCTCATAAAGAAAAGTCTATGTCAACTTCACATCCCCCATGGAAAGAAAAAGAAACCTGATGTAGGAAATTTATGAAACAGAAAAAAAATCACCAAATAAGAAAGAGTCCTTCTCAGTCGAAAATAAATAAAATTGCAATAAGGAAAATCCTTTTTCATCATTTAGATTGTAATAGTGTCATCAGCGATATAGAGACAAGGAAAGGTTTATTAAAGCATACAAAAGTTTCGCTGGATAAATCAAAAGCTAACAGAGAAATAATAACATAAGTGTATATATCATAGACTTCAAAGTCATATTACATGTGGTTTATTGTGTATATACAAAATCTTGTTACTTCGATCTACCCATAACAGAGTGTGTAGCGATAAGCTCATTATCTATAAAGGTGGACAAGCTCAAGCCATGCTTCAGAAAGCTACAGAAGGAGAAAGGTGAGAAAATACATCTTAATAGGTCAATATAAGTTCTAAGCTTAACAACTTTCCCTTTTCAACTTCAATTTTAGAATTAGGAAGAAAGGTAGTCACTTCATATGCTATAATTTTGTAACACCTAAAATAAAAAATATCCTATATTTGGTTCATAAATATTTACCATAATAATGTTCGGAAGCTTTTTCCTATCAGGGGATAGATGTCCTATCTCAGATATTAAATTGCAAGTAATTAAATAAGCCTTCCTCAAACCTTTTGAAAAGAGCACTACTCAAAGTCCGCTCTACATTAATATTATCCTTAAACAGTACAGATGTTAGGTCATTTGAGAAATATAAGGAACCTAAGAGTGTCAAAATGCATTAGATGACTAATTTCTATCAACATACTTAGTTGTGCAAACTATTGATTTAGCCTACAGGATATGATACTCACATCTAATTCTAGTGCTCGTAAATTCAGAGATTATTTTTTGATAGTAAAAGGGAAAAATACGATATTGCTCGCAACTGGATCTTGAGTGTTGTCACGACCCAAACCCCGTACTGGTTGTGATTGCGCATCTCGTGAAGACGAGGCCAGCCAACTAACCCAACTCGTCTTTTCAAAAATAGTTAAACATAAATAAACAAATTAAATATGACTTAATAGTATTAATTAGTGGAAATACAACCCAACAAAGCCCTAATCGAGGTATCACAAGTCACAAATATCTATCAAAATGTAAATCCACTACAAGGTCTAAAATATACAAAATCGGAATAATGAACAAAAGATAGAAACATGGTACTGTGAACGCTGGCAGACACCTCCTTAACTCATATAACTCTGCCTCTGATCGGCCAAAATCCGCTATCAGGTGAATAGATACATGCATCTGCACACGAAGTGCAGGGAGTAAAGTGAGTACTCCAACTCAGTGAGCAATAAAAGTAAATAACAACTGAGCAGTAAGAAATCACGTAAGGCAAACCATCATGTTGTATAGAAGCATGGTACAATCCTTTGAGAAAATAGTGAAGCTGTGAAATCTTTAGAAATATCTTGGCTCAATTTAAATTTCTTTTGAAAATGATCTTTTTAACAGTTACGAAATAATTTCAAAACAGTTAGTGCCGATAAGCACAGAAGATCCGCTCCTAGGGCACAAATACCACAGTATAACAGGTAAAAAGATAAATAAATATGCAAGATGAGTACGTAAAAGTTCGCCCCTCGGGCAATATCTCAAAACAGTACCAGCCCCTCGGGCTCACTCTCAGAACACTCTCAGCCCTTCGGGTTGTCTCTCTCAGATCACTCTCAGAATAGTATCATATAGTTACCGCTGCGGCGTGCAGCCCGATCCATATATCGTCGACGATGCTCACTGGGGGTGTGCAGACTCCGGGAAGGGCCCCGTACGGCCCAAGCACAATATCAAGCCACCTCGTGGCATCATCACTCGGCACTCGGCACTCGGCCTCATCATCACTCGACACTCGGCCTCACATCACTCAAGACACCTTACCTCGTGGCATATAAAGTATCTCAGGCCCTCGGCCTCATGTCACTCAACATATCCTCACATATGGCCCTCGGCCTCTCTCAGTCCAAAAATTATCACAAGCTCGTCGGGCATTTGTAAAACAGTAGTTCTCAGCCCAAAATATCATTTAAGTTCAAATCTGAGTAAAATTTGGCTGAGTTTGTAAAACAGTAGATATCAACATGACCGAGTTCAAATAATACGTCAAAACAGTGAGAAAACAGTGATAAAATCCCGGAAGGGTTCAAATAATTGGCACGAAGCCCAAATATGGCAATCAGCCCAAATCATGATAATAACAAATAAGTTTCATCAAATACGCGGTAAAATCATCAATCGTGACGGACCAAGTCACAATCCTCAACGGTGCTCTACCCCACGCTTGCTATCCGGCGTGCAAGTCACCTCAATACAACACTACAATGTACAAATCCGGGGTTTCAAACCCTCAGGATATCATTACTCACCTCGAACCGGTGAAATCTCTAGCTCGCGACGCTTTTACCTCGCAAATTGGCCTCCATGTGCGTCGAATCTATCCAAAACCTGAACGAATACGTCACAATATGCCAAATGGAACAATACCCAATCGAAAACAATCGAAAAATATTAAAAATCTCAAAATTGGTAAAACCCGAGCCCTGGGCCCACTTCTCGAAACTCGGAAATTTTCACATCAACGGGTTCCTTACCTCTCCACGAGTTCATACATATCAAAATTACAAGAATCGGAGTTCAACTGACCCCTCAAATCCATAATCTTAGCTCTCTTAAGTTCAAGCCCTAACCTCCATTTTTAGTCCATGATTTCTTAGATTTCCAGCCTTAATTCATGTAATAATACCATAGGATTGTGTTTTAAGTCCAAGAATCCTTACCTTATCGAAGCTCCTTGAAATCCCTTTTCAAAATCGCCCACAATTTTCCAAGTCCGAAGTTAGAAATGAGAAACTCTCAAAAATTCGCGAAGAAGACCTATTAAATATTCTGCCCAGTCATTACCGCATCTGCGGCCATATTGTCGCTTCTACGACTTCCACTTTTGCTATCAATATCCGCTTCTGCGGAAATTCACTTATGTCCATGATCCGCTTCTGGGGTCCTATTTCCGCTTATGCGGCTCCGCTTCTGCGGTCAAATGTCCGCTCCTGCGGAAATCACCAAGGCCCCATAAATCGCTTCTACGGTCCAAAAGTCGCATATGCGACTCCGCATATGCGGTCCCCACTCCACATCTGCGGTCCTGCCAAACCCCAACGAAAACCGCTCCTGCGATCTATCTTCCGCACCTGCGAGACCGCTTCGGCGGTTCCTTTTCCGCAGAAGCGGAAATACCAGAAGCAAGTAGGCCTGCAATTTGCACAAGTCCAAAACTCATCTCGATAGCCATCCGAAATCACCCCGAGGCCCCCGAGACCTCAACCAAAGGTTTCAACCCAACCTAAAACATCACCCAAACTCGTTCCAATCATCAAAACACATTAAACAACACTGAAACCATCAAATTACATCAGATTCAAGCCTAAGTTTTCCAAAAACTTCCGAAATACACTTTTGATCAAAAACCCGACCAAACAATGTCTGAATGACCTGAAATTTTGCACACACATCCCAAATGACAAAATGAAGCTACATCAACTCTCGGAATTCCATTCCGACTCTCGGATCAAAATCTCACCTATCAACCGGAATTCGCCAAAATACTAACTTTGCCAATTCGAGTCAAATCCTTCCACGGACTTTCAAAATGCATTTCGATCGCGCTCCTGAGTCATAAATCACCTAACGGAGCTAGCCAAATCATAAAAATCCCGACCCGAGCTCATATACAAATAAGTCAACTCTTGGTCAACCCTTACCAATTCAAAGCCTTCAACTGAGACTATTTTTTCAAATTCATTTCGATTTTCCTGAAAGTCAAAACCAACGATCTACATCGGTCATAATGCATAACACGGGGCAAGTTATGCCCGAGAACTGGTGATCAAAGTACAAAAGTTTAAAACGACCGGTTGGGTCGCTACAAGTGTCGGTCTAACGAAAAGGTAAAGCATTTCCATGATATCGCCTTTGGCTTTGTACTCAAACTGAATCTTCGGCTGTTTTGCATAAGATTCCCTTAATATTATTGAATCTAATTCATTAGAATAAAATACAAAAATTGCTGAATACCCAGCAAATAAAACCAACAAGCAACAAGAAAATGGTATTAGAAACTGAAGCCAAGTACAAAATTAATGATAGGATCACAATTGAAGAAAACTAAAAACAAGAAAAAAAAGAAAGAAATTATACTTGCTGAATCATGTATCACAAAGCTAACACATGCAACACTAAAGAACACCTTTTGAACAGGATTGGAATACATGAGGCGCAACTATATCTCAATTAAGTACTGTATAATTCATTTGGGCTCCCCTTGCTAATATAATGAGGAGTTGATGAGAACCTGCTATGTATGTTTGTAAAACTGAGGGAAGCGAAATGGAATAAAAGAACCATTTTCTTCGTATTCTTTCATTTCTCTGCTACTTAGCAGCAAGAAAATTGAAACAGTCACAACAGAATTCCAAAAAAAAAAAACCAATGAAATCAAATAAAGTGGTCTGCCAAAATGCACACGTGCACATGATTTGGAAGCTAAATAAGTCAGTTTAACAGAATTACCAAATTATCTCTTAGAAAATACATAATACTGAAAGTACCCTTGGTCGGCCAAAGGACTTTCACTTATTATATAGTTAAATAATAAGCCTAACAGATGGAAAATCGAGTGATTAACTTTCAATCAACTACCTGTCCATGAATTGCTCCTGAAGGTATGGCAAATAAAAGAAAGGAAAGCAAAGCTGGCACTTGAAGGTCTTCATCTATTGACGGGATTCAGAGGCAATCCTTGGGTCAAATCTCTTAGAATATTTTTTCCTCAATCAGTGGAAATCCTTCAGATCCTGCTCGCAAATCTTGATGATCATATGGATGCAAAAATAACTCAAGACCCGTCCATATAAAAAACTGATAACAGATAAGAAAGTATGCATTTTCAACATACAAGCTTCTACATCTCTCTAGTTTTTAGTTTAAAAAAACTTTATTCTTAAGTTTACTAGTGTCACAAAAGATCGAAAGAGATAGAAAATAGGCAAGAGGTTGTGTCAAAGTATTTGAGAAACATTCAATTGTATATCATTGGTGGTAAACGAAAGAAAACCACGATTGTTCTAACAAGTTACTTGTCGAAGAACTAAGAAAATCTTCGTGATCCAAGAAAACTGGATGTAGGTAGCACATCGGTACACGAACCAGTATAAAAACTTTGTGCCTTCTTTATTACTTTCTGTATAATTATTTTTCTTTATTATTCTGCTCTAACTCAGTGTCGACTAGTATTTATATTAGTAAACCAAATTTTTATTGGGCACAATTCACCCCTCCCCTCTTGTGTTTGTCGTACTTGGCACGAATAAAAATCATTATGTTTCTGGACTTGTTTCTTTGAGAGGAGAAAGAGAAAGAGAAAGTGTGGTTTGGTTCACATATTAGTGATGTGAGAATTTTTTTTTTCTTCGTACGGACTATTTATTCAATAATTAATACCTTTGAAAGAATTGTTATATGGTGATTCATAATATAGAAATTATTATATATATATATATGAATCACTTTCTATAAAAGAGTATTTTATATTTAAATATTTAAATTCTTGCATTAATAATACACATATTCTTAATTACTCCATATTCTATCCCGCAAAAAATAGTACATAGCTTACCGCATAGCTTAATGTTAATATTACTCCTATATAATACCACTAACCAAATATGACATTAGTTATGTGTCGATTATTTTTATTATATGGTCAATCAAGAATACTTACAATATTAACCTATAAAAGATTTATGCTGGAATAAATTTAATCTTATACCGTCAAGTCATCAACCATACGACCAAAAAACTTGACATATGCATGAATCGTACTAGGAGACGCTTTTATAATTAGAATACTATATATGTCAAACATCATTAGCAATTTACAGACTATAAACTCGACTTGTTTAGCTTTTGTCGTGACAATTGATGTGAAATATCAACTAATCAAAGCTGTAAATGGATTCAGAATACGTGAAACAGTGACGTAAAAGAATTCGCATATAGCACTGTACAATTCTAACTTGGGAACTTACTTTTATTCTTAGCTGACCAAAAGAAAACACAACTTGTCTGCATATTTTGATGGTTGTACAACCATTTATAGTTGTAACTTGTCAGTATATTCCATTGTATATTATGAGGGTTTTTGGTATGGATAAAAACGTCTTTCATAAAAAATATTTTACACAAAAATCTGTCTACCTTTTAGAAAATAATTGTGGGATCATTTACAAATTACAATATTTGGTTGATGTAAAGTATGTGATATATATTTATTTTACAAAGTGGAGGATAATGTGTGGGTATATATTTATAATGTTTTTGTTTTATCAAAAAAGTGTTAAACCTTTTCTTAAAATAAATTAATAAAAAAATAGGGGATAAATCTTAGCCAAGGATAATTAACTCTAGATCAAATAATATTAAGTGGGAAAAATAGAATATGGTTAAGCTCATGAACTATTTAAGATTATAAAAGATATCAAATGTACTCCGTGACATGCTTACCTTCTTGATGTTACTTCTCTGTAATGTAAAATAAAGAAGAAAAAGAAGGTGCACCATTAACGGCTACAAAATCTATTTTTATTGTTCCATAATGATGATTACAAAGATCAACAGCCAAGTTCTAAACCTTCTCTTATTAGGGAAGAAGTTTGTGATTTGTGCCCCCCCCCCCCCCTCTTCATTCTCTCATCTATTATATATATTAGGTATTCTCCTTTACTCAACGGTCATTAGCCTAGAGTATCTAAATCATTTACTCCATTTGTTCCAGTTTATATGAACCTATTTCCTTTTTGGTCCATTCCAAAATGAATGATCCCCTTCTAAATTTGGTAACAATTTAGCCTAAACTTACAATTCTACCCTTAATGAGAAGGCTTTCTAACCACACAAACTTACAATTCCGTACAAGCATTCTAAGTACACGACCTCGGTCGTGGCCGAGGTGTTTGTTGCTATAGCGTTGTATGAATACGACTTCGGCCTAAGTGACTGTCGTTTCTCATTACACAGATTCTTATTTGGTCAGATTTCGACCCATACAGTTAGTCTCTCTACCTATTAGGGTTGTCTTTTGGCGAGCTCGATGGACAGGACTCTATAAATTCGAAAGTTGTGAGAAATCTGAGCACTTTGGGAGATGGACGAGAACCACGTGGCGAGGTGGCAACGTGATATTTCGAGAGTCGCATCAGACCGTCGCGTCAGTTTAGGGTGTCATTAAAACTCCTCATGCATCATTATGGTGCACATTTTCTATGTATCACATTATTTCCCATGCCATTTTCGTTATCAAAATGGCGGTATTTGGTTTTCCCGCTCAGAGTATTTATATCCCTATAAATAGGGAAAAATTTTACATTTGAATGTTGTGCTTCCCAATCATTCAAGAAAAACTCGCATCTTTTCTTCTTCTCTTTTAGTTTCTCACATTTCCTTTTGTTAAAAATTATTGTGACCACTACCTTTTTCCCTTATCATTCCCGATTTTCGCAACCAAAGAAGAGATGGCCAGTGCATCCTCCAACCCTAATAAAGCCATTAGTGCCCCGGTATCGGAAAATAATATTCCCCCACTCAAAGAGCGAGTGGCTATGGCAGAATGATAAAAGTTTCCCGATGGTAGATGAAGTGATCCCCTACCCGGGGAAGGCAAGGATCGATTTCAAGAGCCCTACTGAGGATGAGTTTGAAACTGTTATTTCTACGATGGATGCCGCTACACTCATGGAGTTTAAAACCAAATGGAGAATCCTCGATCATATTGAACTGGTTCTGGCCGGTCGTGATATAGTGCATATACACCACGCGAGCTACTGCGCGTTTTATGCATATCCATTTGTCATCGGATACACACTTCCCCTTCTTTCCTTGGCGGTGAACTTCTGCCACTTCTACGAAGTGTGTTCGGCTCAACTCTCTCCGTACATATACAAGCTCTTCCTTATGCTCATCAAGTACGCGAAGCTGGTCGATCGAGGAATTTATCTAAAACACATACTTCACCTCTTCGGACCCTATTTTTAAAGGGCACGATGATTCACCTTCGTCGTTGAGGAACCAAGGGTTTGGTGGTGAAGATGGATGATAAGGCCAACTGCCGCTTCTGGGAGAACTTCTACTATGTCTGAACAGAGCATGTGGTATCGAACCTTGCGGGGTTTCCTGAGACGTGGAATTTTGCCCGTAGGTCTATCCTTTTATTTTATTATTACTATTTTTTTAAAAATGGCCGTTGGTCGTCTGCCTTTAGTAACCTCATTAATTTTTGTTTTTGCAGCCAAGAGAGTACCTCCTACACAAGATGCTAATATTTGTGCATGGTTGAGCTCGATTCTACCCCACACGATGAGGATTCGCGAATGGGCACCTTTTCACGAAAGGTTTGGGCGCAAACCTTTTGCTGGTGAGTTGGCTTATTTCAACCTTAGTTGCTTTGTTCTTTGATCCGCATTTTCCTTCACCCTATATCTTTGTTTGGTCGAATTTCTCTCATTAGCAGGTCGAAGGGGAGTGAGAAGAGCAAGGGCTCCTGTTCTTACTTTCCATCAACTGGCTTCTTCTGCCAGGCCCGTACTAGTGGCGGTTGTGGATGAGGGCATCAAAGGTCGGGCCGTTCCAAGGACCACGTCCGAACATGATCGTTCGGAGGCTGCTCTTCGGTTGGACACTCTGATCCCCACAATTCGTTCGGCGGACGAAACTTCTCATGATAGTGGCAAAGAGGCCCCGTCAAAGAGGCGGATGGTAATGTCTGATGGGACGTCTTTTATTGAAACGCTTTCAATGGGTGACCCTATTTCGGCGGTGTCTGAAGCTGGCAGTGATGCAAACTTGGACGTAGAGGCGATGCCTATTTCGATCGTGGAAGAGGCTGCCATGGCAGGGGGACAGAGTTTGGAGGCCACTGCCATCGACGTCTTGGCAAGGCCTCACCCCCTTTTCGACTAGTGGTAAATGACTTTGAATCCGATTCTGATATTGATCCTGAGGATATGAGTATGTTTGAGGAAAGTTTTACCAGGGTCGAAAGGTCCTTCTCATGTGCTCAAAATTCCATCGGACTTTAATCTGTTGGAGGACACAGTGGACTTGGTGCCCCAATTTGACCTGATGTTCTCCACCGCGGAGAGCAAGTCTTTTCGGGAGATTAATGATCTAGTTTGTCACGCGGTGTGGCTAGGATAACTTTGAGGGTGAGTTTCCTTTTTCTATTTTTGTTGTTTTGTGCCATTTGCTTTTGTTGATCCCTACTTTTATTTAGACTTACATGCTGGAGATCAAGAGTGCTGGTCGGGTTGAGATGCAGGTCGTCGTCTTTTTGAAAATGGCGTGAAGTATCATCGGTATCACGACAGGTGCCATGAGATGCACACACATCTTAGGACGAGTGGTAATATTCAATCCCTCAGGGAGGAGTTGGAGAAAAGGGACGAGGATCTGATGTAGTCTATCCGCAGATATACAAGCTCAAGGGGCTGCTTAGGGTCAATGACGAGAAGCTCGAGTTGGGTAAAGGGGTTGCGGCGGAATGCGAGGATCTTCAGGAGAAGGTATTATCTTTGCAAGTCGAGCTTGAGAAGAATGCCGCTAGAGTTGTCAATCTAAGTGCAGAGTGGATGGAGAAGTTGGCTGAGCTAGCAAGGAAGGTTTCCGAGTTGGAGAGGGCCGAGGGAGCCCGAGTGGTGTCTTTAGAGAGGGTAGAGGTGTTGGAAGACACTATCCGCATCCTTAGGTCTGAATGGGAATCTGAGAGGGCGACGACAACACTGAGGGAGGCAAAGCTCGAGGAGCGAATCGGTGAGCTCGAGCGGGATGACTCAAACCTGGGAGACCAAGTTGTGGCTCTCGAGGCTGAGAAGACGCATCTGTTGGTTCAGTCCCCCCTCAAGAATCTGCCTCTGTTGTTGTCCCTCACCATTTGTATGAGATATGGTTCCATGCTGATGCCCAACAAGATATATATAAGGGTTTGTGGGTGGCGGGGAGCGTTCCTGAGGCCGTTTCAGAAGATGCTCGGGTTAAGGTACGCGAGGCTCGTCTTGCCTGCGGTGATGATCCTGTGACACTGGAGGTTGCGGGATACACTAAGGTCGAGGACGATCTTACTTCCAATGATGATGATATTGTAGTGGGCGATGGTGGAGGCAAAGCGGCTGGGCCGAGCGTGAAGGGAGTTGGTGGCGTGGATAGTGATGATGCTGAGTGAAACCTTTATGCATTTAATTTGTCCTTTTATATTTAGTTTAGTTTTTTTTTTGCACTTGGTTGGATGTGTGGCCCCCCCTTTTTTGTCCCTTTGTAAGAAATTTATCTTTTCTTTGAATGAAATAGTTGGCTCGTCTTCATTTGTATGTTTTTGGCTTTCCCTTCTCTTTTCCTTTTCAAATTTCTCACATTTTCTCGCAGTAAGTCCCTGACTTCTGGTAGTTGATTGTGTGGGATCAAATTAGACCTGCTAATTTGAACTTGACTTTGTTAACCCATGGGGGGTCAAATTTAGTCTCGTAAATTTGAGTGAAGTCAATTTGTGTTTGTTAATTCGATCGCGGTCGAATTTTGTCTTGCTAGTTTGAGCGAAATCACTTTTGACTTGTTAATTCGAGCGAGGTTGAATTTTGTCCTACAAGTTTGAGCGAGGTCACTTTTGACTTGTTGACTCGAGCAAGGTTGAATTTTGACTCACCAACTTAGGCAGAGTCAATTTTGACTTGTAAATTTGAGCAAGGTCGAATTCTGACTTACCAACTTAAGCGGAGTCAGTTTGACTTGTAAATTAGAGCTATGTCAAATTTTTTCTTACAGATTCGAGCGAGGTTGAATTTTGCCTTCGCTTGGCGATGTCCGGGAGCAGCATTAGTGTGAAATCATACGAGATCGAGTTGTGACCCATGATGAGTTCGAGCGAGGTCGAATGTTGACTTATTAATTCGAACAAGGTCAAATTTTACTTTCTCTTGGCGGTGGTCGTATGGGTGTGAATTCGAATGAGGTCGAATTATGACTCGTGATGAGTTCGAGCGAGGTCAAACGTTGACTTGTTAATTCGAACAAGGTCGAATTTTATTTTCTCTTGGTGATGGTCGAGGGCCGTATGAGTGTGAATTTTAACGAGGCTGAATTGTGACCCATGATGAGTTCGAGCAAGGTCAAATGTTGATTTGTTAATTGGAACGAGGTCGAATTTTACTTTCTCTTGGCGATGGCCTTTTTCGCATGGGTGTGAATTTAAACTAGGTCGAATTGTGACCCGTGATGAGTTCGAGCGAGGTCGAACGTTGACATGTTAATTTGAATGAGGTCGAATTTTACTTTCGCTTGGGATGGCCGGGGGTCGTATGGGTGTGAATTTGAACGAGGTTGAATTGTGACCCGTGATGAGTTTGAGCGAGGTCGAATATTGACTTGTTAATTCGAACGAGGTCGAATTTTACTTTCGCTTGGCGATGGTGGAGTAGTAAGAATGTTCCATGCGGCCTTGCTTTTATTAGAGAATATTAATCGTTGCTGCATCGTTTATGCATGTGTCGGTGTGAGTCCCAGTTTATCTAATCTTGCTTTCATTGGAGAATATCGTGTGTTGTTGCATAGTTTATGTATGCGTCGGTGGAGTCCCAGTTTATCTAGTCCCTTCATTGCTCGGCCTAGAGAGATCGTTGATGGGACGAGCAATGAACTTACTTCTCGGGCTGCTGGGCACCCTAGGACTCTAATTCAAACGAAATTCGGATGTGATTCGTAGGGTTTTACTCGGCTGATTGGCGTAGCATTGTCGTGGTGAGCATACAAGCAAGCTTTTCGTGTTGATGTTCTGCCTGTGTTGGGGAGATTGTTTGTTCCATGGGCTTTCCGACCAATCCCAGGGTATGGAGATTGTTTCTTAAGGATGTCGGCTTGTTATAACCTATTTGTCTATTATTCGTAGCATGGTATGGTGTGGGGGTATTCCCTATTTGTCATTTACCGTAAGGAGGAACTTAGAGCCTATATGTTGGCTACCCTTCCTTCGCGTATTCGGGAGGACGACCTATTCTTTGTTTCACTTTTCTCTCTCTCTCTCTTTTTAGAAGGAATAGTGGGTTAGAAGTACATATAATCATCTGTTACCTTGGTCAGCTATTCAGCTCACGAATGAGGTGGATTGGCCATGCTTCCCTCGACAACTAAGCTCTTTAGATCTGGGAAGTTCTCTCGTTTTGCAAAGAACTAGGGATCACACTGTAGGGCGGCTCGCCTGGTTCTGTATTCTGGTACTAATTTCCGGCCTGATGTCGGCTTCAACTTTGCATGCAGCCTCGTCACTAGTTGAGCTTTGCCATCTCGTGGATGGAAGATCTACTCCCCCATTAGGGTCTTGAGTCTGAGTCCCAGTTCGTCTCAATCCCCGGGTGCGCAAAGGTGGCAGGAATGTAAGTCGTACCATTTAGTCAGTATTTTAGGGGGAAATGTGATATGCGCAGGATGTAGGTGGTGTTGGGTGCTTACCTGGAAATGGGATTATGGACGTGCCTGGTATGCGTAGACGTAGTCCCATTATGAGACATCAGGGCTGCTGCTGGGGTACCGTGCAGTTTTTGTGCGTAAATTAAGCATAACTCCAGTTTCACGTAAGGATTTACCCGTGGTTGGGTGAAACATTACCGAATGAGAGATAGAGTTAAGTTCATGCTTGGATCTATAAGGAACTAAGTCTTTGGCTAGAAAATCCCCATAGACGGCGCCAAATTATTTTACCAAAAACGTGTTAAACATTTTCTTAAAACAAATTAATAAGAAAATAGGGGATAAATCCCAGCCAAGGATAATTAACTCTAGATAAAAAAAAATATTAAATGGGAAAGATAAGATATGGTTAAGCTCATAAACTATATAAGATTATAAAATATATCAAATGCATATTGATTATAGGCTATAATTACGTATTTTTGTCAATTATTACACTCTAATTTACTGCACTTTAGTTGAGTTTGCGCTTTAATCGCTAGTGTTTGCACTAACGGTATATTTTATGCCTTGTAGGAGTGATTCCGAGATATATAGATGTTGTGGAATGAATTCAAGTGATTTGGAGCTTTGAAGTCTGAGTAAAAGCCCAAGGAATTAAGCCGGGATCGTATTCGGGGATCAACGGATGATAAAACAACTAAACGAAGAATCGAGTAGGCATATTGCGCATTGTCTAGTACAATGAACATAACTCTTTGCTAAGAACTCTATTTGGTCTCTACAATATATGGTTGGAAAGATAACTCAAAGGGATACAACTTTCACGTTTTACGTTTTTCTAAATTCCAAACGGAACAGGACGTAACTGCGGTAGGACCACGGCAGAACACTGCTGCAGATTCTGAAGGCCACTCTGGCCGCGGTCCTAGCGTAATAGGATCGCGGAAAGAAGCGTAAATTTCAGGGACCAAAGTGCAAAACACGGGATTTTAAGCCCTAAAACCTATATTAAACAAAGGAAGCCGGCCAAAAGAAGGGAGAGACACTACTTTAGGGTTAGACAACACCCTTGGAGGCAAGAACAAGCGAGGAGCAAGGCGGGGAATTCTTCTACAAGCTTTTCCTTCCTCTTCCTATTTTTCATTGTTGGTTATGACTTTTAGTATTGTAGTTTTACATACCATTATGAATAGCTAATTTTTTATCTAGAGTTTTGACAGTATATTTTGTAGGATAAATTCTTGTTATGTTTTTATATAATTGAGCCATAGCTTTTCTCTATTTGTTCAACTACGTTTATATTGTGGTTGGTTGAAGAGCTCTCAATTAGCTGTACCTATTTAGTATGCATAACTCGGGAGAGAGTGCATATTTAGGTAATTATTAAACAACACCACTCCCAAAGTATATGAGGGATCAATAACCGAGGGTTTAAAGGCGGGATTAAGGATAACGAAGCCTTGGGTGCGATCTGAAGTGAGCTGTATTAAAAGTCAGCTAGCGTAGCTCGGGAGAGTGCGCCTAGTAAATTGTCGTAATTACTCGGGAGAGATTTACGGTAATAAGAGTGCTTATGATCGGTAGAGAATACTTAGGCGAAATTATAGAAGACATAGCGGGAAGGATTCCGACAATAGGAAAAATCATAACTCTAGACCTCCTCAATCTTTTCTCTAACCCTTAGTATCGTTAGTTGTTAATTTACTATTTTAATTCGTTAGTTAATTAGTTAAACACAAGAATCTAAATATCTATAAGTTAGGAATTGTTCAAGCTTGTCTTCTTGGTGATAGTGAGCAGCTGTAGCTAAACCTTAATTCTGTGTGGGATTCGACTCCGGACTTGTAAACCGGATTATATTTGCAATGACCGCATTGTCCTTTTTATAAGGCATAGTTGGGCGTGATCACATTTGACAAGCTTACCTTCTTGATGCTACTACTCCGTAATGTAAAATAAAGAAGAAAATGAAGGTGCACCATTAACGGCTACGAGATCTATCTTTATTGATTCCATAATGATGATTATAAAGATCAACATCGAGTTCTAAACCTTCTCTTATTAGGGAAGAAGTGTGTGATTTGTGTCCCCCTTTCTTCGTTCTCTCATCTAGTATATATACTAGCTATTATCCTTTACATAACAGTCATTAGTCAGGGTATAACAACAACAACCAAGTAAAATCTCACAAGTAGGGTCTGGGGAGGATAGTATGTACGGAGACCTTACCCTTACCCCGAAGGAGTAGAGAAACTGTTTCCGGAAGACCCTCGGCTCAAGATAATAAGAAAAACAAAAAGGAGAGAATACTAGCTTTCATTAGCGAGAGTATCTAAATCATTTAACTGTTTTATAGATTGACCCTTTGAAATGTCGTAGAAACATTCTAAGTACACGACCTTGGCCATGGCCGAGGTGCTCGTTGCTATAACGTTGTATGAATACGACTTCGGCCCAAATGATTGTCGTTTCTCTTTATGCAAATTCTTGTTTGGTTAGATTTTGACCCATACACTTTTTTCTAGTAAGGTTTCGGATTTCAGGTCATTGTAAGCTGCATTAGGATTTTGGAATTTTACATCAAAAATTTAATATTTGCATAACTAATACAGGGTTTCGATTTAAAAATTCTGTATAAAACACTGTTTTCCTTTGCCAATCTTTGTTATATTCACAATCTTTGTTATATGTCCATTTAACTAATCGAAGCAACTGCACTAAACACGTGAATATTGTGCCACGAGTATATTTAAATTACAAGTAAAAACGCTAAATTGGATTCAAGCTAAGATATGATATTCTGTTAATTATCCATTATACAAGGAGTCTAATTTAACTAAAATCCCGTAATGAAGTTATTAATCACAAGATTTTAATCAAACTAACAACCACTTTTATAGTAATTTTCACAAACAGAAAATTTGAGAATATTCACGAGTCCGCAAAAGAAAATTCAGACACATGCCGTGTCAGCAAGAAAGAGGAAAAAGATCAATTTGTTCATTTTACACTTTCTTGTCAACTTCAAAAACCCATCTCTAGCTCTCTTTCAAGATTCCCCTATTGGAAATACACCATTTTTCACTTTCTTCAGCGACAAACGCCTAGCTCTTGCCTTTCTCTCTCTCTCTCTCTCTCTCTCTGATTTTGCGTGCGTGTTCTTGTGATATTTCCAAAGCAACGACTTTTAGCTCTAAGATTTCATCGCCGATCACAATATGGCTGACGAATCGATTTCAGGTTCTGCATCTATCTCTTAGTGGGTACATAGAACTTACATTTACAAATATTGAATGTATACTCTATCTGTTATTGTTTCAGAATTCTGGTTTTAGTTGCTTATTTGTTTCAGGGTTCAGATATTCGATCTTTGTTGTTTCATGATAATAGTAGCTTTCTTGGGTTGTTGTTTTAATAATGATCATTATAGAAGCATCATATTTTAAAGAAGAGTTAGGTGTTTCTTTATTTACACTGTAATTGTAGTTGATCTGATTAGCTTTCAAAAAAAAAAAAAAATAATAATTTAAGACTTGAACGAGTTTCTTATATTGCTATTAAGAAATTATGTCAAAGAAAGTTGGTCAAATGGGTCATATTTCGGCAGTATATTTTCTTTTGTGGTTCTCTTCAAGTGTTGTCTTTTAAGTTTTATTGTGTATATTGGAATTAAGTCCTGTTAATTCAGATTTTCACAAGATTGGAAGCTATCTTGTAGAAAGAAAGAAAAAGGCTTTCTGGTATAGCTCATGTAAACAAGGATTCATTTAGACGCAGTTTGTTAATGCATGCCCAAATTGAAAGCTGACATCTGACTTCCCTGTCTTGAATGAAATTATTAGTTGTTATAAGCGTGTGAGGCTTAGAAAATTAATAAAGTAAATTACAAGGTTGTTTTTTTATTTTAAAATAAATTTTTTTGATTGCTTTTAATTTAGAAGCTGCCATGATTTGATTTGATTCAAGAGAACTTGGTCTTTTGGCTGTAAGCTCAATTGAGTTCTGAACTTCTGGATGTTTGCAGGCAATTTGAAAGACCTTTCTTTGAACACGCACGGTGCGGCGACAAAGAAATCTCATTTAGTTGTTTGCTTTGGAGAGATGCTGATTGACTTTGTCCCAACTGTCGGTGGAGTTTCACTTGCGGAAGCCCCTGCCTTCGAAAAAGCTCCTGGTGGTGCACCCGCTAATGTTGCTGTGTGCATCGCGAAGTTGGGGGGTTCTTCTGCTTTTATTGGGAAGGTACAATTTTTTCCCTATTATTCTTAATTCTCATTATATGCAGTACTGGAGGGTTGTTTGGACGCGGATGCTACTTTTTTCTCTTTTGGGTGAGAGGTTTAAATTGTTTGATCTAACTTTTATTATGCTCTATAAGTACATGTCTGAAATTGGATTACAAATTTCTCGTATCAGAGGGTACCTACTTTGAATTGTTGAAGTTGTCCTTGTGCTTTTCATCTATTTCGTATTTCTTATATTTCTTATATTGATGCTATTTTGTTATTTTGTGTTATGTTGTGTATTTTATGTTATTTTTAGTATGACTCTATTGATAGTACTAACTTATCGTCTCTTGTTGATGTCTTGAGCCGAGGGTCTCCTGGAAACAGCCTCTCTGCCCCCCGGATAGGGGTAAGATCTGCGTACATATTACCCTCCCCAGACCCCACTTGTGGGATTATACTGGGTTGTTGTTGTTGTCCTTGTGCTTTTTCCGTACTGTATGGGGAGCAAGAATTCTTTGATTTTTTGGTGCTTAATATAGAAGAACCACGCAGTGCAATTCTACTGCGACATGTGTAGCATGGACAAGACCGACGCTGCCTTGTCCATGTACTTGTGTTATATTGATACTTAATTCTAAAATTCAATTCAGTAATTGTCTTTCAATTGTTGAATTCCAGTGATGAATGCCTAAATTTTTTGGTTGTGTTCACTCTGAAATCGAAAACTGAAAACAGATTCCTTCTTAGTATCTCATGTAAATAGTTAGGCTAAGTTATTCTTTTTGTTTGGTCTTAAAAAAAGAAGGAATTCATAAAGAAAAAATTTAAATCGCTATTTTCTTTTTTGAAAATGCTAAGAATTCTTACCATTCTATTAAAAAGGTTTAAATCGCTACTTCTGCACTCTGTGAGTGGATAAATGTGTAAATGATTTTTCATACTATGAGATAGGCTAGTTTACAGTCTGCTCAATCGCATAGAAACAGAAAACAGATTGTACAGTCTATTGGTGTCATCATGCTTTACGTATATATCATCATCCAACTAGTTTTCAAATGAAGAATTTGGAACAGTGCTTGCATTAACATTTGTAAAAGTTTGAGTTTCTGTATATGTTGTTTATCAATCAATACAATGGATCTGGGATGGGGAATTTTATTGCTTCAAGACCCTGCACTGGATCAACTTAGTCATGTTATGTACTTTCTTTTTGTTGCTTGTTCATCTTGTGGACTGAACTTTTTGCCCTTGCTTCTGTACTGATTATTGCTGTTAATTGAAACCTTTGTGCTATGCTTTAATTGGCGATACTTTAATTTAGGTCGGTGAGGATGACTTCGGGCGTATGTTAGCTGACATTTTGAAGCAACACAATGTTGACAATTCTGGCATGCGCTTTGACCATGATGCAAGGACTGCACTGGCCTTCGTTACACTCACAGCTGAAGGTGAGCGGGAATTCGTGTTTTTCCGCAATCCTAGTGCTGATATGCTTCTTCGGGAGTCAGAACTCGATGTAGATCTTGTTAAAAAGGTGTAAAGTCCTGCTTTATTACTTCAATGCATAGAAGTGTTTTTCATTTAGCTTCAACGCAAGATTTCCTAAAAGGCGTATTAATCATGTCCAGGCCACCATCTTCCATTATGGTTCAATTAGTTTGATCGAAGAACCCTGTAGATCAACACAACTTGCTGCAATGGACATTGCCAAAAGATCAGGTAGCATACTCTCGTATGATCCAAACCTGAGATTGCCCTTGTGGTCGTCAGAAGATGCTGCTCGAAGTGGAATAATGAGTGTATGGAACCTAGCAGATGTTATTAAGGTATGGCTTTTCTCAATAAATGCATCACCTGCTGAGTTCTCTTTAACAATGAAATACTGTGTTCACATGCAGATAAGTGAGGACGAAATTTCATTCTTGACTGGAGCTGATGATCCAAATGATGATGAGGTGGTATTGAAGAGGCTTTTCCATCCTAATCTGAAGCTTTTAATTGTAACTGAAGGTTCAGCTGGTTGTAGATATTACACCAAGGTATTCTTTTCCCTATTTTATCCACAAATTTTCTTTAGTTTTGTGAGAAAATTAACATATAATACCTAAAGCTGAAGATTTTACTATACAGCTACATCTTTATTTTATCTGAACTCTGAAGACGGAAATGTCTCAGCCTCCCGGGCATTAAATTTTACCAAATAGTATTAAACAATAAGTATAATTTCTCTGACTCAATTGATGCAGGAATTCAAAGGAAGAGTACATGGGATTAAAGTAAAAGCTGTTGATACAACTGGTGCTGGTGATGCATTTGTAGGTGGTATTCTCAAGTGTCTAGCTTCTGATGCTGATCTCTATCAGGTGCATGAATTTGGATAACAATAAAGCCAATAGTAGTAGTTTTCACATTGTTCATGCTTCTTACTGTAATCTATTGTTTTCACTTATCATACTTTCTTCCCCTTGTTAACCCTGGTGTTTGATTTGGCAATGTTATGATAGGTAAATATTTCTGATCCTTCAAAGGACCTCCATGACATCTTCACACAATTGCATACCTAC